>JARHVA010001147.1:3517500-3527500 GCA_037957365.1 Torreya grandis
GAAAATATAACAAAGATGCCATGAATAATATAATTCAAGACTAGATAAGGGTAGTTCACATTCCATCAAGATAATTATACAAAATGAATCTAACACTTATCTAGGGGTCCTTCTAGGTAACACTATCTTTAAAATGAAGTTGATAAGATCAATATAGTCATATTATCATTTTTAATAATGTAACCATTACCATTATACATAAATCCACATGTTACCCTTGAAAATGGGTGATAATAGCAAGGGAATTTAAGGTAAAAGATAAGAAATGTGTATCATTAACAATAGGCATAACACAACAAACACATATGTTTTTCTCTTTACATCTAATTTACTTCTCTTCTAAAGAATTAATGTATAAATAACACAACCAATAAAATAAAAGTCATGAATGGTCTTATGTTAGACCATGCTTCCTTGGGAGTAACATCCTATAATACTCTTATAGGGTCACTGATTAAGGATGTAGACACTATATTCATATCTTCTACCCATTACCCATATGGTACATTTTCTCTTTCTATTACCCTAGGTCAATACAATATTTTAAAGGAGATAAATTACATGTTTATAAGGATAGGATGTTATTTATGAATTAAACATGAAACACATTTTACCACAAAATATTTGAATCTTCCTTATGAATATATACCGATCTTCCTAGTGGAAGTTTACTAGGAAGTGATAATATCCTATTAAATGGGAGTGACATTCATAGACTTCCTTCCCAAAGACTTTCCTAATAATTCAAACTCAAATTCCTATGACCATATTGCATCCAAAACCATAAAGACATAAACTTGACTTGACTTCACATGTAGAACTAACTTCCTCATCTTTGATATAGATAAACACAAACAATCCCTTTTCTCTCTTTCCCATCTATATTTATGCACACAAAACTTTTATAAGATCCAAGTGTGTGATATATATATATATATTAATATAGGAATTTGCAATAAATATCCCACACCAATCCAATTAAAAAACCATCTCCAAAAAATTATTATAAACTATTATAATCATCAATGTCATTCCCAACACATACATCCTTGTGATAAGGATAATATTTAGCATGATTGTCAAAACCCACCAACTAGTTCCCCAAATCATTTCTCAAGAAGAGGAGATGATTGTCAAGCATGCCTACTCTTTATTATCCTTCCTTGAAAAGTGATAATAAGATCACATGAGCTTGTAATACCATACAAAAATGAAGTAGTTATGAGGGTCCTACATAAGTCAAACCCCTATTTTTATAAAATTAATAAATAAACAACCAATATAGTCCAATATGTAATATATTATAAATTGAATATATTGACCCAAGTATATTTATATTTATTAATGAAAGAAAGGAAACCAGTCAATTATATAATGTTTTTCACTAATCCTCTAATTTTGGTTTTGGTACAATGTTTCTTCTCTAACATTTTAATAAATGGCTTATCAAATTAGATCTAAGTATATTTTCACATGCATGCTTGTCCTCTTTTTTCCTATAATGTGTCATTGCATTCATGTACTTACATAGCTTGATCTTTTATATATAGGTGCTTCTATAGATCATTTTGGTTTCCATATATAAGATTTTATACTTTATATAAAACTAAGTGATACCTTGTTTGCATGAATATTTGTGGCTAGAGTAGACACTCCTCCCTATCTACAAGATGAGATAAACATAGGCATTATTGTTGCAATGTCATCTGTATAGGATTTGATATAGGTATGTATTAGTTCTTATAATTTTGAATTGTAAAAATAGACTTGTTTTAATAATTTTAGTACATGTACTTGGGGAAAATATAAATTATCTAAATGTATTATGTATGCAAGGTTATTATATATTAGATGATAGTCCCATTCAGATGATGAATAGGGAAAATTATAATGTTCCTCTCATATTTGAGATGCTTATTTAGATAGTTGAGCCTACCATTGACTCTTTTGAGCATGAAAAATAGATTGAGCAAGATTGTGAGGTTCCAATAAGTGAATGTTTAAATGCTTTTTGTTGTAGTTTAACATTAATTTATTAACAATTATTTGAATGTATTTTATGTTAATTTTGTAATATTTATTGTATTTTAATAGGCTTAACTACAAGATATCTATGAGTGTAGGACCCATAGTCAGACCTTGGAGCAATGCAAAGCATTATACGGGTCTCCATCTACTAGCAGGGCATCCTAAGGAGAGTTTTCTTCGAGGAAGACAAAGAGAGGGAGGCTATTTGATGAATAAGATGTCTTACACATGAGATGTATTTTTTGTCTACCTATATGGCATTTTATGAATTTTTGGTATTGTATTTGGACATATGAAATTCATCCAACATTAGATACTATATTGGTAGATGTAAATTTTTATATGCCTATTATGATAATCTATGTATTATTGACATTGGACACATGTGGATATATTGTATGCCTATCATGGAAATCTATCTAATCTATATTCAATTTTTATTTCATTATGTGTTATTGTACAATGTTATTTTGATCTTCCAAATTGTTATCTATTGGATCCCGTATTTAATGTTGTGTGTGTATAATTTATTACTAAAAAATTATTATTTTCAATGCTATAAATCTTGGATCTCCCATATTTTTTTAAATTAAAATTTTTATTTCATTGTGTGTAGTGGAAATGACTAACGACACTCTTATCACTTCATCTTAATGGCCTTATTATATTTTTACCTGATTCTTTTACACTTTAGAGACACTTATTATTTTCATTATAACTATTAAAAACCTCTCACATTTATTTACTAACTCATTTCATGAATTCCAATCACAAACGTCCTCACTCTTTCACTGTCTTCTAACTAGGCAATCATCTTAGGTTTAAATTACCAAAACTTGATATACGTCTCAAGGAGTCAATCTTCTATCATAGGTTTTTTTATATATTCAAATTAAACCTTAATTAACATATTCCAAACTCTCAAACACACTTCAACATTCAATTCTAGATATAGGGCTCACAATGGTCTCCTTAGGCTTGTATCCTTTTTTTGTGAAAATTCTATTTGTTTGATAAATGCATTTAATATTATTGTTATTTAAAAAAAATTCTATCCACCCTCTATCTCATTATAGGTGTGTGTCAAATTTCATGACCTAACTCCACTCCTAGTCCACACTTTTTTTGTAAACCACCCTTTAATTATGCCTAATTAGCCATATCTTAAATCCATAGTCACCAAATCCATGATATACAGCCTTGAACCACACCAAAACCAATTTATTCCTTTTCAATACATCAAAAAAATTTATATTATGAAGTTTCATTAATTTCTAAGAGTTAAAACTCCTTCTATGGGTTTTTTACTCTCAAAACCCTAGTTAGGCTTGTACACAGGTAGAGGGGATATAAAATTCAATATATTTAGATATATAAAGTTTAAAAGGACTAAAATTCCACATATATGTCTATTTTCACCCCACACACTTTATAAAATAGGTGATAAATCTCATTTATTTTTATTCTTTCTTCTAAACATCAAAACACATGTTTTTTAGTCTTATTTAGGATTGTGACAATAGGGCTTGTGTATCAATGAGTGTCAAGGAATATCTTAAGGGATTTTACAATTATCACTACCTTATTTTCAGTTATCACCATCATAAAAAAACTATTATATCCATTATCATACACATTTATACAAGAAAAGTCTTTCCTCTCTATCTTGAATATGCACAACAAGGCACCCTACAGGCCTGTGACAACAACACAAAGTATTAGTTTAATTTAAAACATCTCATGCATATTATAATAAATAAAAAAATCCTTTTCTAATGGGACCTTCTTCAAATTTCATATATTCAAAGTCATACTTTACAAGATTAAGAAACAATTCTAACTTCCCTTTGTAATGTGATTGTTAACCCAAAATAGGGTATAGACAAGGTTTCTTTGTTTTAGACGACTTTATGTTGATTACATACCATTATCATTTTTATAAAAACTAGTTAACATTCAAAATCAATTATAATTCTCTCTCTCTCACTCACTCTCTCTCTCTCTCTATATATATATATATATATATATATATCATTATCTACACCAAATTCATACTCACTTCATGATAAACAACAATTTACTTTCATATTGTATTATCATAGGCAAATCAGGGTATATGGGTATGTGTTATTAATTTCTCTATAGCTTTGTATAGGTTAAAAATATTCAAAAATAATATCATGATGACTCAAAAATTACTAACATCATGGAATCACTCCAAGCTCCCTTTCTTGATTGTGACCTACAGTCAATTATTGGTTACCACCTACAATCATTCATCCACTATAAAGATTATATAAATGAAAACATATTCATGGCCTCAAAGACCTTTAAGGATAACATGAAACTAATGCAATCACATACATTGAATGGAGAATCCCCAACAAGTCATTTTCTAGGTTAACAGGTTAATTACCACCTAATAGTTCAACAAGTCAAATTTTTAAAAGTTGTCAAAGTTATCAAATTTGTCAAAATTTTCAACGTTGTCAAAGTTGTCAATAGGTCAATTACTAATTAATTTTCTAGGTCTCTATTTTAAGTTGTAAATGTTGTTAAAGTTGATTTTATGGTTGTAAAACTCTAGTTCAAATTATTCTTGAGTCAAAAATTACATTTCAAACACATCCGAGGGGTGGATAATGTGTAGGACTAGGTTCTTCACTTCATGTTAGCCCTAATCAAGAAATCCACCACCCATTTAGGCCTGAAGAACACCCTTCCTAGTACAATAAAAATGTAATTTTTAGTCTACATTTAAACAAACAAAAATATTGTAAGCCATTTCCATGAAACATAAAATCCTTATCATACCTCTTTAATCCCTATAAAAACACCCAGGAGCACTCAGGTGGAAGCTTAGAGATCAATTCATTAGACCAATTACAGTGATGGGTCCACAAATGCAATTTTTTGTTAGTGAACAAGCAACTTCTTGACCTTCATATGGCATTTATACATCTAGGACCTTTATCTATGAATCTATGAATTTTATCATATCTATATAGGCAAATTACATATTATCACATCACCACAATGTTCAAATCCACCCAAAAGTGCATTTTCACTATAGTTCTAGAGAGCAGAAACACTGACAATAAATCTTATCAAAATTTAAGTTATGTTTGTAGAACTCTGATTTTGATGATTCTTAAATGAAAACAAAAACTTATAACACATATGAGGATGTGGATAACATTTAGTACTAGGTTCTTTTCCTCTCATCAGGACTGATTGATAAACCCATGACCCATTCCATCTTTAAGAACAACCTTCCCAATACAAGAAAAATGCATATTTTTATCCTTAGTTTAAACATTCATAAAAAAAATTGTAAGTCATTTAAATGAAATATAAAACAATTTGTGTACCTATTTAATCCCTCTATTTTCACCCCAAGTTATTTAGGTGGAATATTTGTTATCAATCTGCTACATAAGTTATACTGATGGGTCCAAATGTAACTTTTTGATAGTGAACAAGCAATTTCTTGGCATTTTTAGCTCTAAGACCTTCACCTATGAATATATAAATTTTATCACATCCAAATATGAAAATTAAATGTTATAAAAATTCCAATATGTTTAAATACACTCAAAAATTCATTTTCACTAGCATTCCAGAGAGCAAAAACACTAACAACAATTGCTATCAAAGTTCAAGTTGCAGTTGTATAAATATGATTTTGATGCTTCCTGAGTGAAAATTAGAACTAAAAAAATGTCTTGGGGGGGAAGATAATTTATAAATATTGGTTATTTTCATCCCATTAGGCCCTATTGACAAACCCAACACCCATTCTAGCCTCAAGATCACCCTTCCCAATTCAAGAAAAATGCAAATTTTTATCCTAAGTTCAAACATGAATAAAATGAAAATAGTAAGTCATTTTCATCAAACATAAAATACCCATCATACCTATTTATTCCATATAATCACACCCTAGATCAATTAGGTGAAATTTTAGAGATCAATATGTTAGACAAGTTACAGTGACGGGTCCAAAAATGTAACTTTTTGCAAGTAGACAAGCAACTTCTTCACCTCCAACTAGCATTTCTACCTCTAAGACCTCCACATAAAAATATATTTATTGTATCACATATATATAGGAAAATTACATGTTATCACACCACCAAAACATATAAATCCACATAGAAGTGCATTTTCACTACTATTTTGGAGAGTAGAAACACTAATAACAAATGCTGTCAAAGTTCAAGTTCTAGTTGTAGAAATCTAATTCTAATGCTTCCTAAGTGAAAAATGAAAGCACCAATATGTATATGGGGGAGAATAATTTCTAGTACCATGTTATTGGCCTCCCATTAGGAATGATTGATAAACCAATGACCCATTCTAGCCTCAAGAATACCCTTCCCAATACAAGAAAAATGCAAATTTTTATCCTAAGTTCAAACACGCATTAAAAAACTATAAGTCATTTCCATAAACCATCAGATCCATACAAGAAATATTTAATCCATATAATCAAATATATCACTTAGGTGAAATATTTTGTATCAATGTATTAAATAAGTTACAGTGATGGGTCTAAAAATGCAACTTTTTATTAGTGAACAAGTAGCTATTTGAGCTACAACTAACATTTCTATCTATGGGACCTCCACCTACAAATATATCACTTTGATCATGTCCCATTAGTAAAATTACATTTTATCACATTTCCACAATGTTCAAATCCACTTGAAAGTGTATTTTCATTACCATTTTGGAGAGCACAAATACTGATTATAAATGTTGTCAATGTTTAACTTATCATTGCAAAACTCTAGTTTAGATTCTTTTTGAGTGAAATTTGACACAGCCAACATGTCAAAGAGAGTGAATAACATTTAGGACCAAGTCATTTTCCTCTTTTTAAGCTTGATAGATAAGCCCAACACCTATTTTGGCCTAAAAAATAACCTTCGCAATACAAGAAAAATGCATTTTTTAGCCTAAGTTCAAATACTCGTAAAACCTTATTTTCTCTTCATTTCAAGAATATATAATTCAGTATTGATAGTGCTAACCATGTGAAGGTGTAACCTTATTTGTAACCACAAACTTACCAATAATTGTTTGTAAGCAATTAAAAATGAAATTTATATATGTGCTACTTATAAAATAAAAAAACATTTGGTAAAATTTATTACATCTACATTTGAAAACTCAACATACCTTCATATTTCAATCCATAAAATTAATGTGGTGTAATCTAACCTTGATATTATCAATAATAGCTTCATGGTTTAACTCCTGAACTTTCCATAGTTTCTTGTTTAATGGCCTCCCATGATATTTTTGTAACTGAATATTTGTTACAAGAATCAAATTTGAATAGTGCAGTATCTTCATATGCATTTCAAACTCTTCAAACAATTGTTGATCTAATTTTTTAATAGGATATCATTGAAACCAAGTTCTATTGACTACCACTAACCTAGTGGGATAGTCAATGTTTTGTCCATTTGTAACTAGGGAAGTCAATTTTTTATTTTTCTCTACACATCGACATAAGTAATAAGCTATGCATTCTTCATTATCCTCATCTGCAATAACTATAAAAACATTCCAAATATCACAAAAAATTCATTTTTAGAGATAATATGAAGGTATATTTATCGAAAATATATTATATATAATGAAAAATATTCTACCTAGATGCACTAGATCAGATACATGGTCAAAGTCATCTAATGATGTCATATTTATAAGTTGTAATGCTATTGGACCTTGATATGTGTTGAGTGGAATTAGAGGCTTGGAAATCCAATCATCCACCCACTCTTGTGACTCACACTCATTCTAAAAAGAGTTTATCAATGCATAATAGAAACATGCCATGTGTCTCATATGAATAGTCTAAGAGCTTGTATTTGAGCTACAAAATGAGTGGAGGTCACTTAAACCTGTTAAAGTAATACAATCATCATACTTTGCCAAGTGTTATTACTATATTAATCATAAATATATATGAATAGTATAATTTGGTTGAGCACCATGACACATATTCTCATTACACCATTCAACCATAGTTTTTTCATCTATCAAATGAACACCATCTTCAAAGTTTAACTCTTCCCTTGTAATAGCTCTTTTTACACATGCTCTATCACTATCATGATCCCCTTTTCCATGTCCAACCTTAGTAAAACTCTAAATTTATTCTACACTGGTGATAACATGCATCCTTCTCAACCATTAAAACTTAAATGAATTTTTGAAGTTTGATGTGCAATTATTTGACCAAATTTAATGTTGATTGAAAGTAATGTTCCTCTAACTCAATTGTTTATAGAACTTCTAAACATAACCTTGCACATAATTTGAACAATGCGATTTGTCATCATTCATATATAAATGTTACTCCCTTAATATTTTCCATTATTTCTCTATACTATCATGTACATGCATGAACACTATATGCATCAATACGGAAAGTTGTGATGTGTTTTAATACAATGATTGAGCTTCCATTTGGGGTTTAAATGATATTCATAAAAATAAACTACTAAAACAATCAAACCAAGTGTGAATGTATCCTTTCTTATCATTAAATGTTCATCGAAACTTCTAGCCCTATGTGTGTGCCTTGCATACTCATAAACAATATTCTCCTTAAATTTAACAAAAAATTCAAAAATATGTATTTTTTTGTAATAAGATCACACCTTTTAGATTCTTTGACATATTTTACTTGATAAGTCACTAATTTATATTTTCTCAAGCCAAATAATTCCTATCCAATTACACTTGTAATCTCCTCATGCATACATTCTTTTGAATTTTGGAAATCCACCAAAAATGTTATAATTTCCATTTAAACATGATTTATTATAAAATAATTATCCATCATATCTTTTGCAAGAGATAGTTAGAATAAATTCTTTGGTTGTATTTTATGATAATTCAATCCCACACTCATACAAAATGTTATTTGTATGTAAATTACAACAAATATTACAGAAACAATCATGTGCACTTAAAATTCAACGTGTTACCTACAACAACAATTTGTGCATGTGTGATTTATTTTAACATAAAAAGGTTTTGCCATCTAAAAATATCTTTGAAAATTAAAAATCTGTGGATGTTTTTCCAAAAATTTAGAGAATAATTGTGTTTGAGTCATATCTAATAAATGTTTTAGATGTGGTTTACAATTACAAGAACCAAGTCTACATTTCAAAACATTTCTTGTATTAGGCAAAACTCTTTTATTTTATTTCCAAAAAATTGAGAAAGTAACTCTTTGAGAGTAGCAGTTATAGCCTTGTCCTTTTGTGGAAGTCTACCAAAGAATGCCCAGAGCTCATTGGTATTAGGTTTATTAAGTATTTCACATCTTTCAATTGCTTTCATTATTATTTTTATGTTTATATTAAGTGTTTAACTTATTTTTAAAACCATTCATTTTCCCCTATTTTGTCACATACTTTGGTGCATGATTTTGGGCCTAGAGTATGATATGTAACATGTAGATTTTCAATAATTTCATTATTTTCATCATCCATGTTATATTTTATTAGTCCTAATGTGTACATTATATGTCTCATTTTCATCAATTTTATCAATGAATTAAATAATTGACATCTTTCACTATCATACTCCAAATTATGAAAGAAAGAATCCAAAATTTGTTGAGTCAATCATCTTAAATGGTGATGAAAATTTTTGTTAAGTGTTGGTTCTAAAATGTTTTCATCGACTTCAATTAAGTACTTTTTTTTTCTACACACAATTCTTGGAGGTGTTGGTAATGGTGGAATTTGTGGAGAGGATGTTTCAAAATCTTTATTACTTTAATTGTTTAGAGGTGGGATGACATTTTATTCATTGTTAACTTCTTCATTATATGTTTTCATAAAATTTTATTGATTTTTAATTTCATCATTATTTCTTTCCATCAAATTTTCTTCATTCATGAGGTGTGAAACATCATATATAGAATCATCATCAACAAAAT
>JARHVA010001147.1:3545000-3552500 GCA_037957365.1 Torreya grandis
CCATTTCCCACATACAACTTTATAACAAGTTTCATTCCTCAACTCTTAATGCATCTCCACTTACTCATCACCTTTACTAGCCTAATTAGGTCATTATGCCTAATTCACAGCATAGTCTGCAATAACCACACCATACAACATTGTAGAAATTCAAAACTATAAGAATCCTTGAACACTTGTCAAAATATTCCAAACTATGAATTTTTAGGTTATTTCATAGGTTAAAACTCTTTATATTTGACTTTATCTAATTCTAACCTAATCTAGGGTTACATAGAACTGTAGCCATTTGAAAGGCTTCAAATTTGAAATTAATAAACTTTACTTGATTTTAGATGCTCCAAATCCTAAATAAGGTCAATTATATATTTTATAAACTCCTTAAACCCCTATATCTTCTTGAAAAACTTCTACACACATTCAAAATCCCACTTTCTCTAAATTTTAGACCTACTGTTGCACTATGTAAACTTACAAAGAGGTATGTTTTATCACTAGACTACAAATGGGTTTGACCATCAAAAATAGAACTCTATTCCAGCATACTCCCTCTTCATACTCTCAATAGAAATTTTGACTTTCCATATCTATGTATAAATTACCAAATATTATTAATCTTATTTAATTATCTCTATGAACAAAAACTTAAATGATTTCAAACCTTGATTTTCAACACTTATCAAGGAAACTCTTGATCTCTTGTTTATAAAATAATACTATACAAATATAAACATAGTATTCTTTCTTTTACTATGCTCTATCTTGATTATTAATAACTCCTTTAGTTTGTTTCTTGTCTTCAAAGTAGAGATACTAAGAATTTTGAATTTAGTCTTCACTTATACCTATAATTATCAATGAAATACTTCTTGCAAGTCTAAAAAACTCTTTTCATGAAGACAACATTTGTGATAAAATAAAATCCATAACAACCCTATGAAATATCCTTTTTCTATTGTTCATAAACATACAAATGGAAACACACAAAAATGTGATACAGTCTTGCATATATCAGTCTAAATATCAAAATAGAGTATTTTCAAAGACTATAAGATTTTAGTCATTCACCATAAATGCATACCACATTAGTAAACACTACAATCAATATATTCATCACACTAGAATTCAATCTTATTAATTTCCTACATATATTAATTATCTTCACTATCATTCCCTTTTCCCATTATGGATAATGCATATCTTCTTCATTCTCTTCTATTCTCTCCACTCTCTTTCATATCTCTACTTTGAAAAACCTCTCTGACCCTCAATGAGTCTACCACATTCTTTCTACTAAGAAATCATTCCATTCTTTACTACATACAAAGGAAACTTCCCTACTTTCAAGGTCACTTCACTCAAGTTGGCAGTTATATCCTGAAACTTACTTTATCACTCCTATTCTATATATCATGCATGTAGAACACCTTAGACACCATAATAGTCCCATATATGAGCTTATAATAACTTATTAAAATAATACATTTCATGACAACCCTCAAAATAATCTTAAACTCTCGTATATTATTCAAATTGGTTTTTCTGGAAAGAAAATTCTGAAGGGATACTAAAAGACACCTAGAGACTCTTTCAATAACTCAAATAACTTCCTATGGATCTTACGAAATCCCAAACACATACATAACACCTAGTCACTTCATGGTTGACCCTGTTTGCCCAAATTTTTATGATGCTCTAGCATAATATTCCCCATGTGGAAGAGATTTGAGCTCCATCTCAAATATTTTATTTTTCTTTCTTCCTTGCTTCCTAATTCTTGATATTATATCTAAATTAATATTTTTTTCCATTATTATTCTCTCCTTATTTTAATTTATCCTACTATATTCTTGATCTTAGCCTTTTACTCCTCATCTTGTCTTGCCTTGTGAAGAAATCTTCCTCCATCCTCATTTGATGTATCATCTTGTCTATTTTTTGATCTTATTCATTCTCCATGGCCTATACCCTTGTTGACATCAATTAATTTACCTCTATCTATACTATGTTCATCATAACTTATTTGGACTTGACTCATTTTTGTCCACTTGTTGATTCCTTGGAGTTACTTTTTGCCAATGTGCCTCTACACCTTGTTCATGTCTTTCTTACATACTTGCACTTATTATTTATATATATTTAAGTCTCGTAATATATTTTATCATTTCAATGGCCCTACATTATTCATAATTAATTTTTCCATCTTTGATTTTTTGGTGTACAAATACCTATTCTTCAGGGTCATTTTTGTGAGCTTCTTGACTATCCTTGCTTGCCTTCAAATATTACGAAGTAGTTTTTGAGACTATCTATTTTTATGGACATAATAACTAATTCATCAACTTTATTTCATCTCTCCAAGAAATATCTTCTAGTTCTTCACTCACTTCATCAAATCTTGGCATCATTTTCCATATTACCTTTTCTTTGACTTCTTTAAGTCCAAGTTGCACCTCATCAAGCTTATGGCCTTAAATTATGTCCTCTTGTATTGGAATTTCCTTATGAATGTTCTAAGTTTTATATATCAAATTAAAATATTATTCTAGCTTTACATTAGTGATTTCAAACAGACTCAACCATACATTATCCTTTCTAGTAAATATCTCAATTAATACATCATTCTGCAAGTCATCACAAGCAATCTCCGTAACTTTATTTTCTCTTGGACTCCCTAGGGTCATCTCTTCTTCATCATGAGTAATGAAAAAATCCTTTTTTTTCTCCCTTTGGACTTTGGGAATATATACTTTACTTTTCATGTGCTCAGCTTCTCTTGGACTCCATTAACCTATTTGTTTAAACTAAAATCTTCTTACCTTCTTTGTTAGTCACCTGTTTCTAGTTATACCATTTGTTTCTCCTTGATAAATACCTTCTACTCTTACTTATGAAAATGGTTGTTTTAGCCACAATAGAATAATATATCCATCATATTTCACAAGTTTTTGGCCATGATATTGTCTTTGTTCCTATCAACTTTTTTTCGTGCCATTTCATCAGCATTTGCAATATCAATAATAAAATCTAAACTATCATATACATTTTCAATAGGCTGAATCTTGCTTTGTTTTTCAACCATGTTATTTTTTTTTCCAATCTCTCTCATGTTTATAAGTTTCACTTCCTTTTCCTCTATTCTCTCCAAAGGATCAAGGAATTTTGATTCAGCTTCTATCTCTTTATGGACTAGTTAAAAATCTCCCACACTACTATCTTGTACATCTTTGGTCTTTTCACAATGCTTTCCTTCCTCATAGATAATGTCAACTTATCCCTTCTTGCTTACACACTCAACTTCATGAATTTTTACTTTTACTTTATTATTTATTTCTAGTAATTTGCTCATGAATATCTTCATACCTACATATATAAACTCAAATACATTCTTAGATAGTGAAATAAGAGACCATAATGTCCATTTGAGTGCCTTATGTTTCCTCTTCTTCTTAATTTCTTCTCAAAGTGCTTCCTTTGGTACCTGTCTCTCATATTTATTCATGTTCTCCATAATGATAACTCTCTTCACCTCTTCTTATTCATGTTTAACATTTTTCAACATGCATTTTCTCAAGCCTTCATGGGCATTTCTCTTTATCTTCTATTTACTTAAGGCATTTATCTGAGGCCTTTTCTCTCTCATGAATATTCTATTGGCCACTTCACTCTTATATTTTTAATAAACAAACCAATCCATGGGTTTCTATATTTATTTTACATCTACTCTTTAATGAGTATCAATTGATCTATAGCTTTGTGACCTTGACTCAAGTCTGTTGTCTCCTTCTCTAACATTGTCTCTCTTTTATCTGCTTTCATATTTTCTTCATTGAAATTATTCTTGGCCATGTATTTCATATTCAAATTCTCATTATTATTTTCTTCTTTACAAGTGTCTTCTACCTTAATATCATATCTTTGGTACTTCACTTGATTACCCTACTAGCCTACACTTAAGACCTTCTCATCTCTTATCTTCACTTGGAACCTTCCTTCTTATTTTCCAACAAATAAAACTTCATTTGTATTTTGAGATTATTTTTTATCTCTCTTCACAAAATCATCAATGAACTTAGGGTTCATCTTACGTTTTTACTAATAACTTCCTATAATTCAAGATTTATACTTTACTAAAATGAAAAAATGATTACATACCTTTGACTAAGTATTTATCATGTTCATCTCTAATTTATTGAGATTAAATAATTTATTGCACTTTTATATTTATGTTCACCTCTTGAATCAATCTTTTTATTCCTTATTATTTTCATACCCTCTCAAACTCTGTCTCATCCTCAACTACCTCCTACACCTCTGAAGTTCTAAATCAAATTTCCCTCCTTGTAGCCTTTTTTATGTAAATTTCCTTAAAACATTTTGTAAATGATCCAAAATATTTAATCCCATTTTTGGGAACCCTCTATATTATCTTAATTTTTAAAAATTTGTTAACCTTAGTATTTATGGAAATACCCTTTCCTTCGTAATTGTCTTACCAATTAGGCCTCCTAAACGACAAAGTTCCTTTGTTTGACTTAACTAAAAAACTTTCATATATAATATTCCCATATCTTGGTATCATTTTACACCATGAAACCTCATAACAATTTTCATTCCTGAACTCGTCATTCATCTTCACTTACTCATGACGTCTACTAGCCTAATTAGGTCTTTAAGCCTAATTCACAACACAGTCTACAATAACCCCAATGTACAATATCATACAAATTCAAAATCATAAAAATACATTGAAACTTATCATAATATTCCAAAATACTAATTTTTAGGTTATTTTATTAGTTAAAAATATTTACATTTGACTTTCTTCAATTCTAACCCTAATCTAGGGTTACACATAATTATAGCTACCCAAGAGTATTCAAATGCAATTTTAATGAACCATAATTTATCTAAGATCCTCTAAAGTCCTAAATAAGGTAAATTATATATTTTATAAACTCCTTAAACCCATATCTCTTCTTGAAAAACTTTTAGAAACATTCAAAATCCCATTTTCTCTAAATTTTGGAACTATTGTTGAATTGTGTAAACTTGAAGAGATGTATGTTTGACCACTCAAATATAGATGGATTTGGCCATTAAAAAATAGAACTCTAACCTAACATAATCCCTATCCATATTTTTAATACAAACTATGACCTTCCATATCCATGCATACATTACCAAATGTGATTAATCTAATGTGATTATCTTTATAAACAGAGCATTCAATGACTACAAACCCTAATTTTTACCACTTATCAAAGAACCTCTCAATCTCCTATTTATATAAGCATAGTATGAAGATACAAACACACACTATTCTTTATTTACTATTCTCTCGCTTCATTATTAATAACTCCTTTCTTTTGTTTCTTGGCATAAAAACAAAGATACTTAGAATTTTGAGTTCAATCTTCACCTACACCTGTAATCATCCAAAAAATATTTATCACATTTCTAAAAGAATATTTTCTTAGAAAAACTATTTGTGATATAATAATGTTCATAAAAACCCCTTAAAATATCCTCTTTCTATTATTCATATACATACAAATGGAAACACATAGAAATGTGATACAATCTTACATAAATCATTCTAAATCTCAAAGCAATGTATTTTCAAAGACTATAATAATATATTTATTCACCAAAGATGAATACAACAACAGTAAAAACTAAATGAAAAATATTCATGACACTATAAAACTTAAATCTTATTAATTTCATACATATATTCACTGTCTTCACTATCATTCCCTTTGTATTTCATGGACAATTCATATCTTCTTCATTCTCTTCAATTATCTCCACTCTCTTTCATACCTCTCCTTATAAAAGCCTCACTTTGAACCTAAATTATTTTATCACCTTATTTATACCAAAAAATCATTATATTATTTAGTACATATAAGGGAAACTTCCCTACTTTCAAGGTCATTTCACTTAAGTTGGTAATTATATCATGACAATTAGCTTATCAATATTATTCTCTATATCATGCATGTAGATCACCTTATACACCCTCCTAGGCCCATATATGTCCTTATACTAACATATTACAAAATTAAATTTCATGATAACCCTCAAAATACTCTTAAATGCTCACATACTATTCAAATTATTGCTTTTGATAGGAAAAATGCCAAAGGGATACTAAAAGACTCCTTGAGAATCTTTAAACATCTCAAATATCTTCCCAAGGATCTTATGAAATCCCACTCAAATCGATGACACATAGTCACTTCATGGCTGACCCTATTTATTCAAGTTTCTATGATTTTCCTGCATCTCTCTCTCTCTCTCTCTCTCTCTCTCTCTCTCTCTCTCTCTCTCTCTCTCTCTCTCTCTCTCTCTCTCTCTCTCTCTCCCCTCTCTCTCTCTCTCTCTCTCTCTCTCTCTCTCTCTCTCTCTCTCTCTCTCTCTCTCTCTCTCTCTCTCTCTCACACACCACACACACACACACACACACACACACACACACACACACACACACACACACACACACACATGCAAATGAAATTTTAAATTTAATATTATAGTTTTACGTTTTATAATATAGTTAAATGGTTTCATAATTGAATAATGTTTTCATGGATAATTATAATGCAAAAAAATATTTTTTTATATGTTGAAGTATCCTAAAAATGTTCAAGTAGACACACATGTAGGAATTGGTTAGCTGGATGTTAGGAATGTGAAGTGCACACAAAAACTGATTAACTTCAACTATAACAATAATATGAATGCATCTATAATAATAGTAGTGGTGAACATTTCTCATATAACAAATGAACCTCAAGTTTTGAATTATAACCATTTTGTAACTTACCCAATGATCTCAAAAAAATATGAAATTTGGTGAGAAGTTTTTGTAATTGTATGATAAATCCATTAGATCATGGTTTCATGTTAAGAATGTATGGACATACGGATTTAACCATATCAACAACTTCTTATCTTCTTTTGGTTCACATTCTTGAACAAAATCTCATAGTTGTAACTATTGTCTCTACTAATATAATAAGCACAATCTCTATTTATATTAGAAAATGAATTGTAGGTGATTAGAGTTTCATTTCAAATTAACATACGTATAGAAATCATATTGAGTGTAAGAGTTTTTTAATATTTTTTGATTTCCTGTAGAAATCATTCTATTGCTAAAAATATATAAGAATGAAATAAAGTGATCTAAGCTATATAATTTTTATTAATGAAGGAATATGAGTCCCAAGTCTAATAGAGCAAGGCCCACTTGTGACGATTTAATGTGTAAATCCATTATATTATATACATATCTTTTATTCAATTTGTATGTTTAGATTCTACTTATGTTTCTATTTATCTTAATTTCCATAGTTTAATTCATAATAAGTAATTATATTATGTGTGCTTGATTATTATCTTCAGTTCCATTAAATTAATATTCCACAATATTATATTTTTTATTTTATGTATCTTTCCCTTCACGAAAGTGTCCTTACATTATTTATTTTA
>JARHVA010001147.1:3557500-3570000 GCA_037957365.1 Torreya grandis
GAAGGAGTTGCAGGTTCAAGGCAGCCAAGCCATTGAGGCTTAAGAAGAGAAGAAGCCAAGTAAGGCTTAGTGAAGATCCAAGGTAAGCTTGGATAGTTTGCCAAAAGACTAAGATGAAATAGACTTAGGTGAGGTAAAGGATGGAGTTTGAAGCTTGGAGAGCTCCAAAGTAAGAGAGCATAGTGGATGCTCAAGAAGAAGATCCAAAGCAAGGTAAGCTAATTTGTATTTGATGAAGTGTTGTATAAGAGTTGCTGTAGGATTGTGAAAAGGATCAAAAGACTATGATGCAAAAGGCCTAGGTGAGATCAAGGAGATTGTCAAAAGACCAATAAAGGAGAAAGGCTTGGGTGAGACAAGGGATCAAGAGACCAAGGTGGAAAAGACTTGGGTGAAGATCTCAGAGATGGAAGTGTTGTTGAAGGCACTACAGAGCAGCAAGGTATATGAGGGCACCAAGAAGAAAGCAAGCATCAAAGGTATGAACAATTTTGTAATTGATAAAGAGATTGTTAATTTAAAGAGAGAGTCAGCTAAGATTAAATATGAATATGAGTCTTGGATGCAGATGGATAATCAAGCATGGGTATGGCCAATGAAGAGGAGGTTGAAGTGGCCAATAGATCTCCTAGTGAAAAGGAGAAGAAGGCAAAATGAGATTGCCAAGAAGAGAGAAGCCCATAGAGGCTTGAAGAAGATAAGAAGGTTGCCAAGTGAGCAGCAAGAGGAAGAAGTTGAGAAGAAGGTTCTCATTGAGGATAACAAGAGAGAAGAAAGAAAAGATGAAGTGCCAGGGAGAGCACTTGGAAAGATGAGAGTGTGGATGAAGAAAGAACTCATAGGGACCTTGTGGTCTCTTGTTTTTATATCTAATGTTTTTGAGTGGGTAAGTGCAGGTATGAGCAGCCTTATGGAGGTCAAAAGAAAGGACTTGAAGAAAGAAGAGATTGGTGCAAGAGAAGACACCAAGTACACAAGTGAATGTGTAAGAGGAGAGAGAAGTGAGTTTCTTGCTATTGACAAGGAAGAAGAAGAGATGCATTGGTTAATGCATGAAGGAGGTGTTGAAGAACCCATACAAGTAAGAGGAGAGGTAGAAGATGAATCTGAATTTCATGATGCCATTGAAGGCCAAGAGGAAAAAGGGAGAAACCAAACAAAAAGAAATAACAAAGCACAAATAATCAAGAAGTTATGCAAGTCAAAGAATTAATGGAGCAGCCCATTAAGGAGGTAAAGGTGAGTTCAAAAACTGATTTGTCTTATAAGCATGAAATTGTTGATATGCATGTTAGAGAAGTAAAGAGAAAGCTAAAGTTTCCAATTAAGCATGGATATGTGATGCCTAAATGGTGGAAGAAGAAAACACCCAAGCAAGAGGAGGTGTTGGTACAAGAGCAAGGATGTAGAATGCCTACATGGCTTGAGAAGAGAAATGGTAAGAAGAAGAATCAAATGTGGGTGCCTAAGAAGGCAAAGAGTGAAGATGTGAGTGTTGAGATAACAACACCAAGAACTCAATGGAGGAAGGTGAAGGATGACACAAGTACATGGAAAGGTAAGTCAATTGCTTGCAATAAATGGGATAATGATGTTTTTGAATCATTTAATAATCTTTCCATGGAAAACGAAGAATGGAAAGTGGCTATGAAAACTAATGTCCAGCATGGAGAGAGTTCAAAATGGATGGATGATGGGGAAAGGAAAGAATATGCAGCAAAACAAACAAGATGGCTTCAGGCAGCAATTAAAGATAATAAGGAGACAAAAGGTAATAGTGCTCCTATTGTTTTTGATAAGTATATTGATGATGATAAAGAAGCTGATTTGTATGAAGAAACCATAAAGTGGATGAATGTATTTATAGAGGATGAAATATTTCATATAGAACATGAATATTTGGATGAGTTTGTGTTGAGTGATAAGATGAAGAGTAAGGCTAGTAAGGAGCAAGCAATCCTTCAGGTTGATAAGCCCAAGTTTGATGAAGATGGTGAGATAGATGAGATTTCACTAAAGGAAGAGTTGAGAATGTTAGAGGAGTTGTTTGGTCATTCAAGAGAGATGAAGGAAGATACAAGCCATGACGAAGACACCATTGGGAAGAGTAAAGCAAGAAAATAGCATAAATGTGAAGGCAGCCAAGAGGCTTCATGGCCTAAAGATTTTTATTCTAAGGTGGCTTTTGATGTTTTGAATGCAGGTATAGAAGATGAAAACTTTAGAGACACATATGAAGATGAAGAAGCATGGAAGTAGGAGCTGGTAGCTAAAAAAGAAATGAGAAGAAGGACATATCTAAAGAGGAAGAAAAGCAAGAAGCTGAAGGACAAAGAATATCAAAGACAAATTCAAGCAATGGCATTCACAACAAGACCTTGGGATCCAGGTATATAATGAAGACTAATGCAAGGAGGAAGCATTGCATTTGAACTAAGGATCAAATTGTTTCTAGAGGGAGAGTATGATGCAAGCCATGATTGAATTCAAATTCGATTATTATATTTTCCCTCAAAATTGTTATCTATTATCTAAGGAGGAGTAATTTTAATTAATAAAAGTAAAAAGATTGGAAAAGGTAAAAAGTAAATTGTTGGCGCTGTTGAGGGAATAATGGAGGAGTGGTTGAAATATTTTCAATGTTGGTAAATTGTTACAAATTAAAAACTATATTTTGTTTTGCCTAAGCCCAAGTTTGATGTGGAGGTTTAGAGGAGACTCTTTAAAAAAATTAATAATAATAATAAGATATGCAAGTGTGGCATGAGAGGTACGTAGAAGAAGGACAGAAGGAGAATCTCTCATTCAAGGAGAGAGAAAAGAATGATCAGCAGTATGTAAAAATGTAGGTCTGTAACAAAGAGAAAATGCAGGAATCGAGAGAAGAAATATAGAGGAGAGAGAGAGAGAGCGAGGATCAATTATTCAAAAGGAGAATTATGTAAGTGTTCTTATTTGATCAAAAGTAAAATGATGTTGATTTATTTTTATATCATCTGTAGAACTCTGTTTGGCTGTAGCAGGACTGTGTGTATATAAATTCCTTGAAGAGCTTAAAAATGTTTGCCTAGAATTTATAAAGATACAACATATATTCACCATCCATCCCAAATGTAAGAGGCTCTTTATTTTGGTTTAAAAACCATAGCACAGTTCCGAGCAGAAGGGGAAGCTACATTTGTGTCAAGAATGCAAACACAATTTTCTACCATTCTTGATAGATTTTGAAGAATAGAAAGAGAAATTGACATTGGTTTTGGAATATCCTTTGATATCATTTGGAGCAGAGGGGTATAATACTACCATCAGTCACAGAAGTCCTACTGTAATCAAATCACTTAAGTTTAGACAGTTTATCTGTAAGAAATTTTTTTTTACTAAAGACCCTTGTATAAGCTGGATCACTAAAGGATCATAAAAGTGTACCTCTACCATTTCTATGATATTGGCATCCACCTTTGACAAGTTATCCAATACTTCTCTTGACATTTTTTCATGTGGACCACTGTGCATGGAAACCAACAAAGGGATGGAATTTTAGGTCTCCCCTATCAAGTTATAGAGTTGATGAGCTTTTGACAACTCTAATAGCAATGAGACTACTATGCTCTTCATCTCACTTACTTCTGTGAGATGGTTCACTATCTCTTCTAGTCCACCAACATTTGCAATCTTCTCCTTGTTACGATCGTGTCATGCAAGACAACACAAACATTGCATTACTATAAGCCGCATGGACTCCAGATCAGAGGATGTGAGCACAAATGTTGTGGAGATCAAATTCGTGTCTCCAATGAGTCAATTTTAAGAGCTTCTTTCCTCACACAAAGCGCAGAGGTCAACAAGGGCAGCCTCCGCATGGGCGCCTTGCTGTAAGGCCAATTTGGGCACATCAGTCTCTATTTGGAAAATGGCATTGTTGTGTCTCAGATAGAGACGTCTTTGCCTATTGGAAAGGTCATGGGAGATGCTATAAAAATACTATCTATTTGTTCATAAGTAGATGATACAATCTTGAGAGGTAAGATGTCTATGTTATGACGTTACATGAGCCTCTATTATTCATATCTCCTCTGTTTCTGTATAACCTGTGGATATGGAAGGAATAATTGAGTAATTATTGAAAGGAGGTAACCTGATTATTTTATAAGGAAATTAACATTAAATTTCAGAATATCATTGTGTGATGTGAAATGTTGCATATACATTTGTGTGTCTAACTGAGCTAGAAGTGAGTGGAAAAGCTAAGCAGAGAGAGCTAAGATGCTACAATGACCAGATAGATAGAACATGGAATAAAAATCATTGTAGAGCATTCAAAAATGGATTTTAGATAAGAGGGTATAGGATATAGGTTGAATCTTTAATTCAACTGGGACCCCTAGACAGTGCATCAATTTGGTATCAGAGCTGTAACTGTTTAAGGCTATCATCAGTATGTATGTATGTATGTATACATACATATATATATATATACATATATATATACATATATATATATATATATACATACATATGTATACATACATATATATACATACATATATACATACATACATATATATATATATATATACATATATACATATGTATGTATATATATCTATATATATATATAGATATATATACATATATATATATATATATACATACATACACACACACATATATACATACATATATATATATACATGCATACATATATATACATACTTAAATTTATATACATACATACATATATATACATACATACATACATATATATATATATATACATATATATATACATATACATATATATATATACATACATACATACATACATACATATATATACATACATACATATATATATATATATATATATATATATATATATATATACATACATATATATATACATACATACATATATATATATATATATATATATACATACATACATACATATATATATATATATATATATATATATATATATAGACATACATACATACATATACACACACACACACACACACACACACACACACACACACACACACACACACACACACACACACACACACACACACACACACACACACACACACACACATACACACACGCGCACGCGTGCACACACACACACACATAAGAAACTTTTGTTAATGTACATAAGTGCCCCATGTAAGTATTTGAAATATATGACCAAAGTAAAGATAGATATATGTTAAGAATTTATTTATGATGAAGCAATGATAGCATGTATCTTTATGGCTAGATATATAAATAAATTTTCTAAAATCCGCACAATTTCCATTCTCTCACAATATTCGTATCTTGCATATAAAATCATATTTGGTTGGGTTTAAAATTAGTAAGGCATGTATTAGAACAAGGTGAATTTGAATGCAAAAGTAATGTTGAATTAATAACAACAATAGAGAACAAGATTTCCACCTTCATATGCTTTATCTCAAAACATGGCTTCTTTCAAATCAAAACATTTGTTTAAATAAAATTCTATGTCATAATTATCCATATTTCGATAGACATGCACCTTATTATATTATTTCAGTTAATCATAAAAAAAATCCACAAGCTACAAATAATCTTCCTAATGAGACTATTGGTATATATCATATATATACAACATGTCCTCAAGAACTTAATTAATCCTCTTACTCTAACCATCTATCTTGGGATGGTAAGAGGTATTGATCTTGAGCTATGTTCCCAATGCTCTCTAAAAATAAGTCCAAAAGTGAGAAATTGAAAGTAATGTTCCTCTGACTCAATTGTTTATAGAACTTCTAAACATAACCTTGCACATAATTTGAACAATGTGATTTGTCATCATTCATATATAAATGTTACTCCCTTAAATTTTCCATTATTTCTCTGTACTATCATGTACATGCATGAACACTATATGCATGAATATGGAAACTTGTGATGTGTTTTAATACAATGATTGAACTTCCATTTGGGGTTTAAATGATATTCATAAAAATCAACTACTAAAACAATCAAACCAAGTGGGAATGTATCCTTTCTTATTGTTAAATGTTCATCGAAACATCTAGCCCTATGTGTGTGCCTTGCATACTCATAAACAATATTCTCCCTAAATCTAACAAAAATTAAAAAATATGTATCCTTTTTGTAATAAAATCACACCTTTTAGATTCTTTGACATATTTTACTTGATAAGTTACTAGTTTATATTTTCTCAAACCAACTAATTCCTATCCAATTACACTTGTAATCTCCTCATGCATACATTTTTTTTAATTTTGGAAATCCACCAAAAATGTTATAATTTCCATTTAAACATGATTTATTATAAAATAATTATCCATCATATCTTTTGCAAGAGATAGTTAGAATAAATTCTTTGGTTGTATTTTATGATAATTCAATCCCACACTCATACAAAATGTTATTTGTATGTAAAGTACAACAAATATTGCAAAAAACAATCATGTGCACTTAAAATTCAACATGTTACCTACAACAACAATTTGTGCATGTGTGATTTATTTTAACATAAAAAGGTTTTGCCATCTAAAAATATCTTTGAAAATTAGAAATCTGTGGATGTTTTTCCAAAAATTTAGAGAATAATTGTGTTTGAGTCATATCTAATAAATGTTTTAGATGTGGTTTACAATTACAAGAACCAAGTCTACATTTCACAACATTTCTTGTATTAGGCAAAACTCTTTTATTTTATTTCCAAAAAATTGAGCAAGTAACTCTTTGAGAGTAGCAGTTATAGCCTTGTCTTTTTGTGGAAGTCTACCAAAGAATGCCCAGAGCTCATTGGTATTAGGTTTATTAAGTATTTCACATCTTTCAATTGCTTTCATTATTATTTTTATGTTTATATTAAGTGTTTAACTTATTTTTAAAACCATTCATTTTCCCCTATTTTGTCACATACTTTGGTGCATGATTTTGGGCCTAGAGTATGATATGTATCATGTCGATTTTCAATAATTTCATTATTTTCATCATCCATGTTATATTTTATTAGTCCTACTGTGTACATTATATGTCTCATTTTAATCAATTTTAGCAATGAATTAAATAATTGACATCTTTCACTATCATACTCCAAATTATGAAAGAAAGAATCCAAAATTTGTTGAGTCAATCATCTTTAATGGTGATGAAAATTTTTGTTAAGTGTTGGTTCTAAAATGTTTTCATCGACTTCAATTAAGTACTTATTTTTCCTACACACAATTCTTGGAGGTGTTGTTAATGGTGGAATTTGTTGAGAGGATGTTTCAAAATCTTTATTACTTTAATTGTTTAGAGGTGGGATGACATTTTATTCATTGTTAACTTCTTCATTATATGTTTCCATAAAATTTTATTGATTTTTAATTTCATCATTATTTGTTTCCATCAAATTTTCTTCATTCATGAGATGTGAAACATCATATATAGAATCATCATCAACAAAATAAAAAAGTAGGAAATTTGAATGTGAACTTCCATCATTATCTAATTCATTATTTTCAATTTCATTATTATTCATTTCCTTATGGTCAATTTCAACATTATTAAATTTGTTATGGTCAATTTAATCATCGTTTAATTCATTATCATCAATGTGCTCATTATCTATGGCAGTTGGTTTATTTGGATTAGGGTTTCTGCCTTGTCTTTTAAAATGTTTTTGAATTTGTAACTCATGTTTCTCTCTCAAATCTTTTAGTGTTTTGTTCTTTAACATATTCCTCTTTGTCTTTGAATGTGATCTAAAACCCATCAAAAGGGATAATTGAAAACATTTCAAATGTGGGGTCAAGTACACAAGTATGATAGATCTCACATCAGTACACAGAGAATGTTTGTGGGGATATAATTATCAATTTGGGCTAAAAATATTTATTGATAAGTGAGCTTAATATAAAATAAGCATAACGTGATTGCATTATGTCTTGTATAAGGTTTTACCCCATCCAATGCATTGAGAAGCTTATATTGATAATAACATGATCATGTGATTTTCAATATACGTTTTGGGGTTCGTAATTGGAAATGAAAACCAAGTGTTGCCTATGTTAAGAATAAAATGATGATGTTATTAAATAACATGATCAAATTATATTTAATGTAAACAAGGGATTATGGATTAGGGATTAAGGCATTAGTGCATATGGTCTTTGAATTAGGGATTACAATTTATGTTTTAGAGTTGATGGATTAAGGATTAGGGCATGTAGGGTTTGGGTTTAAGGTTGTATATAATGTCTAATCACTCTATGCCATGTGTGAACCTAAATTTTAATACAAAGTATGTTAATTAGGACTAAAAAAATTGATAAATAGGGCAAGTTTTTGGTTTATAATTTAGGGTATAGTGTTTAGGGCTTAGGTTTAGGGTACATAGGGTCAATCATTAAGTTAATTATTAATATAAATGATGTTAATTTGTGATAAAATGATTGGTTCAATGTTTAAAGAGTTTATGTTTATGGTTTAGAGTTTAAGGATTAGGAACTTTAAGAATTAGGGCTTGAGGTATAGGTTTGAGGGTATATAAGGTATAATTGTGATGGTGATTAGGGAAAATTGGAGTTGATCAACCCCAAAATCACATATTATATTAATGAATTTAGGTTAAAAGGGCTAAAAATATCCCTAATTTACATTACATGCACATCTAGATTGGTACTCCAAAGGATAAGTTTTAGCCATAGGTTCAAAAAATGTATGTTTGCAACATGTAGTGGGCATTAGGGTATATAGCTTACAATTTATATTTTAGGGATTAGGTATTAGGGCATGGGGTTTAGGTTTAAGGACCTATTTATAATTTATCTAATCACTCTATGCCATGTGAACATAATTCTTACTACAAAAGGATGTTTGTTGGGACTAAATCAATTGGTAAATAAGGAAAGATTATGGTTTACAATTTAGGGTATAGTGTTTAGTGTTTATGGTTTACATCTTTTAGGTTTAAATTTATATACATGGTTTAGGGTACATAGGGTCAATCACAAATATAATTAACGATAACTTGAATCAGTTGGACCCATTTATGACTATAAAATGTGGTTTTGTGTTGTCAGTATACCTTGGATGTCATCATGTAAATTAAGTGAAATAGTCAAATGGGGCAATTAGTGATGTGATTTAGGCCAAAATGAGTTCTGTGAATTTAATTCTTAGTTTAAATGATGCTAATTCTAGATGAAATGATTGGTTCAAGGTTTAAATAGTTTATATTTTATGGTTTACAATTTAGGGATTAGGGCTTAGGGTATAAGTTTTGAGGTATATAAGGTACAATCATAATGGTGATTGGGGTAAATTCCAGCTCCTTGAACCTATATATGTGAGTAAATAATGTGAAATTGGGATCAATTATTCCCAACATCATCATAGATTGAGATTATGATGTTAATTGTGGTAATGACTGATGCAATTTTAACAATTTTCATCCTTGTAAACTATATATATATATATATATATATGTTACATATATATATATATATATATATGTATGTATGTATGTATGTATGTAACATATATATATATATATATATATATATATATATATATGTTTCATATATATATATATATGTATGTATGTATGTATATATACATACATACATACATATATACATACATACATACATGCGTACATATATATGTATGTGTGTTTGTGTGTGTGTGTGTGTGTGTGTGTGTGTGTGTGTGTGTGTGTGTGTGTGTGTGTGTGTGTGTGTGTGTGTGTGTGTGTATGTATGCATGTATGTGTGTGTGTGTGTGTGTGTGTGTGTGTATAGATATATATACACACACACACATATATATATACATATAGATATATACATACATATAGATATATAGATACATATTTATATATATCTATATATATATATAGATACATACATACATACAGACATACATACATACATACGTACATATATATGATGTTAATTCAGGCTAAATTTATTGCTTTAATGTTGAGGGTGTATAATTTAAAGGGTTTTGGGTTTACGTCTTGTGGATTAGTGATTAATGTAAATGGTACAAGGTTTAGGGTTAAATTTAAATGGTACATGGTTTAGGGTTTAATAAATAAGATATAGGGTCCAATCACTAAGTTAATTAAATAACATTTGAGTTGCTTGTGACACCTATTTATGACTTGATTACCTTTTTGTTTGAATTTATGATACAATTACGGTCAATTATGCCATGTACATGTTGAAAAAATGTTATACAATAGATTGAACCATAAATTTGATTTAGGGGCTCAATTCTACCCATATCACATGGGGAATTACACAAATTAACTAATTAGATCAATTCATGATAGAAGAAAATAATCTTTGGATTTTACTCCAAATCATTTCTTGCTATTTAATGGGTTAAAATTGGACTCAAATGCCTCATTGATTAAAAGAGTCAACTAGCTCCTCCTCTTTAGTTAATTATGTTGGAGGGGCTTGAGATAACACCAATTTTCTTTAGATGCACAACTATATTGGTACTCTAAAGGCTACAGCCATACATTTAGAAAGTGAATTTTATGACATCTCATGATAAAATCAATTATATCATAAGGCATATATGTTTATGGCATGTAGTTGGCATTAAGGCTTATGGCTTATAATTTATGTTTCAAGGATTAAGGATTAGAGCATAGGGTTTAGGTTTAAGGATCTATATATTAATGTCTAATCATTCTATTCCATGTGTTCAAACCTATTTCTTACTATAAAGGATGTTAATTACATATCAAATGAATTTGGTACATAGGGAAAGTTTATGGTTTAAAATTTAGGGTATAGTGTTTAAGGTTTATGACTTGCAACTTCCAAGTTTTAATGTGTATACATGGTTTAGGGTACACAAGATCAATTGTAAAGATAATTGAGGATACTTTGAATAAATTGCATCCATTTGTGACTATAAAATGTGTTTTTAGGTTGTCTTTATACCATGCATGTCATCATGCAAATTGAGTGAATTAGTAAATGGGTCAATCAATCATGTGACTTACACCAAACTGAGCCTTATGAACTTAATTCTTGGTCTAAATGATGTTAATTTGGGCTAAAATGATTGGTTCAAGGTTTGAAGACTTTATATTTATAGTTTAGAGTTTAGGTCTCAGTAAATATCAAAATTAAGGCATAGGGTATAGGTTTTAAGGTATATAATGCACAATTATGATGGTGATTGGGGTAAATTTGAGCTTTTTGAACCTAGATCTATGAGTAAAGAATGTGAATTTGGGATCGATTATCCCCCACATCATCACAAATTGAGCATACAAAGTCAATTGTGGTAATGACTAATTTAATTTTAACCAAGTTGATCCCTCTGAACCCCATTTTACTATATATAAAGGATGTTAATTAAGGATAAATTGATCCCAGGGTATTACTGAGCCTTAATGTAAGGAATTTCATTCATATGATATCAATTGGGGATCCAAGTTCTCACCATATTAAAAAAATAAGTTTTTTTTCATTTTTATATGTAATTCAGTCCGAAGGAGTCATGTGCAAGGAATTATGTTAATATATAATGTAAATTAGGTCTTACTTGGCCCTGATTACATACCACATTAAACTAATCCATTATTTGATACCAAATGATACATAATTGGGGTCAATCGAGGCTTACCTAAGGAATCATGTCAACATTATTTTAATTAGTGCCCTAATAACACACCTTATTCAAATAATTGAGTTTTTAATTCAATCTTATATGAAATCAAGACCAATTAAACCTTCTGTAAGGAATTGCATCCATCTAAAAACAATTGGGATTTTGATTGTGCACTAAACTCAACTAAAAGAATACTTGGTTTAATAGGATACGAAATTGATTCCAAACAATCCTTGTGTAAGAAATTTCATCCTTCTATTATAAATAGGGGGCTCTATTGGTTCGAAATACATAAAATACTGAGTCAACAAAGTATTTAGATTAGTTGAATATGCAATTATAGCCAACCAAGGCTCAAACAGGTAACTGAATACATCTAATATTAGTTACAACTTTGTTAACTCTACTTGTAAACTATATCCAACTAATCATGTATTTGGTGATATATTATACATAATTAGGGCTAATTGATCCCATGAAAGTAATTTTGTCTATATAATGTTCCACTTGGGTTTTCTTAGCCTTCATTTCACACCATATTAAACCAATTAAGTATTTAGGCTCAATATGATATGAAATTGGGGCCACACTATCCCAAAGGGAGGAATTACATACATATAATGTCATTTGGGGCTCTAATTACACCATGTGAAATCAATGAATATGTTTTTCAATACTATACACAATTGAGGACAACCAAGTCCTATGTAATTAACTATTTCTACATAGAGTATCCATCAAGGCATTTTTCACCACATCTAATTACTTGTGTCCATCTAATGTCCATTGTGAATATTTTTCCCTAAGTGCACATCATATTTAACCGATAGAGTATTTTCTTTAGTATAATCTATAATTAAGATTAATTA
>JARHVA010001147.1:3577500-3585000 GCA_037957365.1 Torreya grandis
TCATGAAACTTACTTTATCACTCCTATTCTATATATCATGCATGTAGAACACCTTAGGCGCCATAATATTCCCATATATGTGCTTATAATAAATTATTAAAATAATACATTTCATGACAACCCTCAAAATACTCTTAAACTCTCATATATTATTCAAATTGGTTTTTTTGGAAAGAAAATTCTGGAGGGATACGAAAAGACACCTAGAGACTCTTTCAATAACTCAAATAACTTCCTATGGATCTTACAAAACCACACACACATACATAACACCTATTCACTTCATGGTTGACCTTGTTTTCCCAAATTTTTATGATGCTCTAGCATAATATTCCCCATGTGGAAGAGATTTGAGCTCCATCTCAAATATTTTATTTTTCTTTCTTCCTTGCTTCCTAATTCCTGATATTATATGTAAATTAATATTTTTTGCCATTATTATTCTCTCCTTATTTTAATTTATCCAACTATATTCTTGATCTTTGCCTTTTACTCCTCATCTTGTCTTGCCTTGTGAAGCAATCTTCCTCTATCCTTATTTGATGTATCATCTTGTCTATTTTTTGATCTTATTCATTCTCCATGGCCTATACCCTTGTTGACATCAATTAATTTACCTCTTTCTACACTATGTTCAGCCTAACTTATTTGGAATTCACTCATTTTTGTCCACTTGTTGATTCCTTGGAGTTACTTTTTGCCAATGTGCCTCTACACCTTGTTCATGTCTTTCTTACATACTTGCACTTATTTTTTATCTATATTTAAGTCTCATAATATATTTTCTCATTTCAATGGCACTACATTATTCATAATTAATTTTTCCATCTTTGATTTTTTGGTGTACAAATACCTATTCTTCAAGGTCATTTTTGTGAGCTTCTTGACTATCCTTGCTTGCCTTCAAATATTACCAAGTAGTTTTTGAGACTATCTATTTTTATGGACTTAATAACTCATTTATCAACTCTATTTCATCTCTCCAAGAAATATCTTCTAGTTCTTCACTCACTTCATCAAATCTTGGCATCATTTTCCATATTACCTTTTCTTTGACTTCTTTAAGTCCAAGTTGCACCTCATCAAGCTTATGGCCTTAAATTATCTCCTCTTGTATTGGCATTTCCTTATGAATGTTCTAATTTTTATATATCAAATTAAAATATTATTCTAGCTTTACATTAGCTATTTCAAACACACTCAACCATACATCTTCCTTTCTAGTAAATAGCTCAATTAATACATCATTCTGCAAGTCATCACAAGCAATCTCTGTAACTTTATTTTCTCTTGGACTCCCTAGGGTCATCTCTTCATCATCATGAGTAATGAAAAAATCCTTTTTTTTCTCCCTTTGGCCTTTGGGAATATATACTTTACTTTTCATGTGCTCAGCTTCTCTTGGACTCCATTGACCTATTTGTTCAAACTAAAATCTTCTTACCTTCTTTGTCAGTCACTTGTTTGCAGTTATACCATTTGTTTCTCCTTGATAAATACCTTCTACTCTTACTTATGACAATGGTTGTTTTAGACACAATAGAATAATATATCCATCATATTTCACAAGTTTTTGGCCATGATATTGTCTTTGTTCCTATCAACTTGTTTTTGTGCCATTTCATCAGCGTTTGCAATATCATTAACAAAATCTAAAATATCATATACTTTTTCAATAGGCCGAATCTTGCTTTGTTTTTCAACCATGTTATTTTTTTTCCAATCTCTCTCATGTTTATATGTTTCACTTCCTTTTCCTCTATTCTCTCCAAAGGTTCAAGGAATTTTGATTCAGATTCTATCTCTTTATGGTCTAGTTAAAAATCTCCCACACTACCATCTTGTACATCTTTGGTCTTTTCACAATGCTTTCCTTCCTCATAGATAATGTCAACTTATCCTTTCTTTCTTACACACTCAACTTCATGAATTTTTACTTTTACTTTATTATTTATTTCTAGTAATTTTCTCATGAATATCTTCATACCTACATATATAAACTCAATTACATTCTTAGATAGTGAAATAAGAGACCATAATGTCCATTTGAGTGCCTTATGTTTCCTCTTCTTCTTAAATTCTTCTCAAAGTGCTTCCTTTGGTACCTGTCTCTCATATTTATTCATTTTCTCCATAATGATAACTCTCTTCACCTCTTCTTATTCATGTTTAACTTTTTTCAACAAGCATTTTCTCAAGCCTTCATGGGCATTTCTCCTTATCTTCTATTTACTTAAGGCATTTATCTTATGCCTTTTCTCTCTCATGAATACTCTATTGGCCACTTCACTCTTATATTTTTAATAAACAAACCAATCCATGGGTTTCCATATTGATTTTACATCTACTCTTTAATGATTATCAATTGATCTATACCTTTGTGACCTTGACTCAAGTCTGTTGTCTCCTTCTCTAACATTATCTCTCTTTTATCTGCTTTCATATTTTCTTCATTGAAATTATTCTTGGCCATGTATTTCATATTCAAATTCTCATTATTATTTTCTTCTTTACAAGTGACTTCTACCTTAATATCATATCTTTGGTACTTCACTTGATTACCCTACTAGCCTACACTTAAGACCCTCTCATCTCTTATCTTCACTTGGAACCTTCCTTCTCCTTTTCAAAAACATAAAACTTCATTTGTCTTTTTAGATTATTATTTATCTCTCTTCACAAAATCATCAATTAACTTAGGCTTCATCTTACATTTTTAATAATAACTTCCTTTAGTTCATGATTTATACTTTACTAAAATGAAAAAATGATTGCATACCTTTGACTAAGTATTTATCATGTTCATCTCTAATTTATTGAGATTCAATAATTTATTGCACTTTTATATCTATGTTCACCTCTTGTATCAATCCTTTTATTCCTTATTATTTTCATACCCTCTCGTACCTCTCTCTCTCTCTTTATTTCACACTTCTTTCTTAAGATTTCTACCTGTAACGCTACTATTTCCTCTTTATGTAATTATTGACTCTCCTAGTTTGGAATATTTTTACCTTCCACCTATAACTATATTTTCTGTCAATATTTGTCACTTATAAGTATAAATATTTGTCACACATATAGTTTTACAATCCTCTTGAAATCTTTTCCATTTCATACAACATTAACAATGAGAAATAACCAACATGCTACATACCTTTAGTTTGATTGTTCTTTGTTTATTTTCATTAATTGTAGAAAATTTCTCTTTATCTGATTCCAAAATGATGTAGAGACTTATTCCTAAAACCCTTCATTACTATATATCCAACTTTTATCCTTTGATAGTGCACTAAATGACTTTAGAATTCACTTTTAACTATGCTAGTTATTTCTTCATTTTGTCACACTTTACTAAAGCTTTACTCACCAAGCTCTCTTCTCTAGATACATGAATCCATACCTAGTTTTTATTGATTATTTATTCCATATCTCTAAGTTATTTCTCTCTTTATTATATCAAAACTAATATATAATCCGTAACTTTCAAATTTTGATTCTTATTTCCACACTATCTTGACGCTTTTTTCTCAATGTTTTTTTCACTCTTCACTAGGCTTACAATCCTTATCATGCATGAATATAATGTATAAGTGCATATTAATCTTTCCTTATTATCTTTAGACCATTTCATGATACTCTAAGTCATCCTTTACTCTATTCATCCACTAGTCCAAATACTCTCACTCACTAGCTTATTGAGCCCAGTAGCTCACTTAAGCTCTAATAATTAATCTCTTGATTTATATTTCATGAGGTAATATTACCATTTTATATTACCTATTTTATACATTTCATACTTACGTTAACTCATCTCAAACTCTGTCTCATCCTCAATTACCTCCTACACCTCTGAAGTTCTAAATCAAATTTCCCTCCTTGTAGCCTTTTTTATGTAAATTTCCTTAAAACATTTTGTAAATGATCCAAAATATTTAATCCCATTTTTGAGAACCCTCTATATTATCTTAATTTTAATTTTTTTTAACCTAAGTATTTATGGAAATACCCTTTCCTTCATAATTGTCTTACCAATTAGGCCTCCTAAAGGACAAAGTTTCTTTGTTTGACTTAACTAAAAAACATTCATATATAATATTCCCATATCTTGGTATCATTTTACACCATGAAACCTCATAACAATTTTCATTCCTGAACTCATCATTCATCTTCACTTACTCATGACGTCTACTAGCCTAATTAGGTCTTTAAGCCTAGTTCACAACACAGTCTACAATAACCCCAATGTATAATATCATACAAATTCAAAACCATAACAATACATTGAAACTTGTCATAATATGCCAAAATACTAATTTTTAGGTTATTTTATTAGTTAAAAATATTTACTTTTGACTTTCTTCAATTCTAACCCTAATCTAGGGTTACACATAATTATAGCTACCCAAGAGTATTCAAATGCAATTTTAATGAACCATAATTTATCTAAGATCCTCCAAAGTACTAAATAAGGTAAATTATATATTTTATAAACTCCTTAAACCCATATCTCTTCTTGAAAAACTTTTAGAAACATTCAAAATCCCATTTTCTCTAAATTTTGTATCTATTGTTGAATTGTGTAAAATTGAAGAGATGTATGTTTGATCACTCGAATATAGATGGATTTGGCCATAAAAAATAGAACCCTATTCTAACTTAATCCCTATCCATATTTTTAATACAAACTATGACCTTCCATATCCATGCATACATTACCAAATGTGATTAATCTAGTTTGATTATCTTTATAAACAAAGCATTCAATGACTACAAACCCTAATTTTTAGCACTTATCAAGGAACCTCTCAATCTCCTATTTATATAAGCATAATATGAAGATATAAACACACACTATTCTTTATTTACTATTCTCTCTCTTCATTATTAATAACTCCTTTCTTTTGTTTCTTGGCATAAAAATAGAGATACTTAGAATTTTGAGTTCAATCTTCACCTACACCTGTAATCATCCACAAAATATTTATCACAATTCTAAAATAATATTTGCTTAGAAAAAATATTTTTGATATAATAATGTTCATAAAAACCCCTTAAAATATCCTCTTTCTATTATTCATATACATACAAATGGAAACACATAGAAATGTGATACAATCTTACATACATCATTCTAAATCTCAAAGCAATGTATCTTCAAAGACTATAATAATATATTTATTCACCAAAAATGAATACAACATTAGTAAAAACTAAATGAAAAATATTCATGACACTATAAAACTTAAATCTTATTAATTTCATACATATATTCACTATCTTCACTATCATTCCCTTTGTATTTCATGGACAATTCATATCTTCTTCATTCTCTTCAATTCTCTCCACTCTCTTTCATACCTCTCCTTATACCAGCCTCACTTTGACCCTAAATTATTTTAGCACCTTACTTATACCAAAAAATCATTAAATTATTTAGTACATATAAGGGAAACTTCCCTACTTTCAAGGTCATTTCACTGAAGTTGGTAATTATATCATGAGAATTAGCTTATCAATATTATTCTCTATATCATGCATGTAGAGCACCTTATACAACCTCCTAGGCCCATATATGACCTTATACTAACATATTACAAAATTAAATTTCATGATAGCCCTCAAAATACTCTTAAAAACTCACATACTATTCAAATTATTGCTTTTGGTAGGAAAATGCCAAAGGGATACTAAAAGACTCCTAGAGACTCTTTCAACAACTAAAATACCTTCCTAGGGATCTTATGAAATCCCACTCAAATAAATGACACATAGTCACTTCATGGCTGACCCTATTTATTCAAGTTTCTATGATGTTCCTGCATCACACATGCATGCATGTGCACGCGGGTGTGCATGCATGCGCGCGCACACACACACACACACACACACACACACACACACACACACACACACACACACACACACACACACACACACACACACACACACACACACACACATACACACACACACACACACACACACACACACACACACACACACACACACACACACACACACACACACACACACACACACACACACACACACACACACACACACACACACACACACACACACACACACACACACACACACACACACACACACATGTGAATGAAATTTTAAATTTAATATTATAGTTCTACATTTTATAATATAGTTAAATGGTTTCATAATTGAATAATGTTTTCATGGATAATTATAATGCAAAAAATTTTTTTTTTTGTATGTTGAAGTATCCTAAAATTGTTTGAGTAGACACACATGTAGGAATTGGTTAGCTGGATGTTGGGAATGTGAAGTGCACACAAAAACTGATTAACTTCAACTATAACAATAATATGAATGCATCTATAATAATAGTTGTGGTGAACATTTCTCATATAATAAATGAACCTCAATTTTTGAATTATAACCATTTTCTAACTTACCCAATGATCTCAAAAAAATATGAAATTTAATGAGAAGTTTTTGTAATTATATGATAAATCCATTAGATCATGGTTTCATGTTAAGAATGTATGGACATATGGATTTAACCATCTCAACAACTTCTTATCTTCTTTTGGTTCACATTCTTGAACAAAATCTCATATTTGTAACTATTGTCTCTACTAATATAATAAGCACAATCTCTATTTAAATTAGAAAATGAATTGTAGGTGATTATAGTTTCATTTCAAATTAACATATGTATAGAAATCATATTGAGTGTAATAGTTTTTTAATATTTTTTGATTTCCTATACAAATAATTCTATTGCTAAAAATATATAAGAATGAAGTAAAGTGATCTAAGCTATATAATTTTTATTAATGAAGGAATATGAATCCCAAGTCTAATAGAGCAGGGCCCACTTCTGATGATTTAATGTGTAAATCCATTATATTATATACAAATATTTTATTCAATTTGTATGTTTAGATTCTACTTATGTTTCTATTTATCTTAATTTCCATAGTTTAATTCATAATAAGTAATTATATTATGTGTGCTTGATTATTATCTTCAGTTCCATTAAAATAATATTCCAAAAGATTATATTTTTTATTTCATGTATCTTTCCCTTCACGAAAGTGTCTTTACATTATTTATTTTACAATTATAAAAAGTGTGTTTCCTATATGCAACCATTAGTATCTTAACTTGGAAAAGATCCTAGTGTTTAAATACAATCCTAAGAGCTAACCAAAGTATACAGACTTTAGGTTAAGACTTATTGAATGGCAATTTTTAGTTTATAAAATGGATACCCTATGGAGTACATTTTATCAGGGTGTAGATAGTGATTATATTGTGTCAATATTAACTTTGGTCTTGATCTTTCTAGTCAAACATTTTGAGTTGTGAGGAGAACAAATCTTCACTTAGTTACATGCGGAATTATTTTTGTCCCTCTCACTATCACAGTGAAATCGGATCTATATAGGTGCCCAATGATTGTGAGGCATTGAGACAATCATAATTCTCTATACACTATGATTTGCCACACTA
>JARHVA010001147.1:3590000-3627500 GCA_037957365.1 Torreya grandis
TTTTAATATATTCTTAATAAATAAATTTTAAATCCTACGTGAGGATGGCTCCTAATATAGCCTTAGATGCATTATTGCAACTAATTTTTTTTTTCTATGGGAGCAGGCATTGCCAAAATAGGAGAACTAGTGATTTAATAGTTAGAAGGCATATTCACACTCATCTATCAACAAATAATTCTTTCATTTTCTCTGAAGTGAGGTGATGGGGTTATCAATGAAGGAAAATTTCTCAACAAAGTGATGGTAGTATCTTACCAATCCCATGAACAAATGAACTTAATCAATATTTGATGATTTTTTTCACTCTATAATTGCATGGATCTTAGATTGATAAAATGATATCTAATCCACATTAATTATGTGCTCAAGTTACTTCATCTCTAAATGTGAAAAAAATACAGTTTATAAATTACCATACAAATGGTTATCTCTCAAAACTTATAGAATTTGACTCAGATGGTCCTCATATTCCTTCTTCATTCATGACTACCAAGATGTCATCTAGGAATATCTAAATGAAAGAGTCTAAGTAAGTGAGAAATAATCCATGTATGAGGCTCATCAATAATTTTCGATCATTATTCAACCCCAAATAGTACAACTATGAACTCATAACTCCCATACCACATATGAAACAACTTTTATGAATATCTAATTCTACAATTCATAGTTGGCAATATCTAGAATTCAAGTATATTATAGAAAATACCTTATATCCCCATATTTCATTTAAAAAATTATTAATACTTGTCAAGTGGTAATGATTATTGATCACTGCTCTGTTCAATTTATGGTAATCAATTATTAAGCAAAGGGATCCATACTTATTATTCATGAAGATGACAGTTGCTCCCCATGGAAAACACTTGGATGAATTAAACCCTTCTCAACAACTCCTAAAGTTGCATCTTGATTTCAAATAATTTAGGTTTGGTATTTTGATATGGTGTTTTTGAAATGGGCTCATCCCCTAGCATTAAAGCTATCAAAAAGTCAATCTCCCTTGAAGGGGCATCTAGTCAACTTATCAACAAAAAACATCTATAAAATTTTATGAAATGGGATGATCATCAAAAAATCTTTCTATGAATCCTCCTATATTTGATACTCACTATGATATAAAACATATTAAAACATTTTTAGGCTCATTTTCATATTCATTATATAAATCATTTATAGGTAAATTATACTCTTGACCCCTAAGATGATCGCAAAATTTTGAAAGTCAACATAATACTTGATAACCTTATTGTGACAATCTAACTTGGAATTATGATCCATAATGGATTACATAACCAAAACAAACACACACACATTCATAATGGTATTAAACAAAAATATAGGTATAGAACACAACTTAGTAAAGAGATAATAGACATCTTGGCTCCAGTGGATAATTATACTACCCAACTTTTTAATTGCCTAGAATCTACCAGCCTACATTGGTTCATGATTGAAGGAGATATAAAGGATTAAAATCCTACTAAATAAAATAACATATTGATATAAAATCCATTTTTCTTACTTTTCATTTTAATGACCATTGCCTAATGATTAACTTGGTGATAATGCACTATTTCTTAAATCCTATGCCCTCACTCTATATGACCAACTATATATTCTAACATAAGATTCCTCTAACTACTAGTAGGTGGTGGCTCCCATGGAGATATTTCATTCAATTGGTTCCAAATAACCTATATCTAAATATAGTAGTAGCCCAGGACAATCCTAGTTATATAAACTTTTAGGTTTATGTGGGTTTAGTTTGTTATCAATCTTGAAGCCTTACAACACCTTGACCTTGATAATACCTTTCTTATTGGTTTATAAATTGAACTCAAACTAAAAGGTTGATTTATTATTGATATTATTAGGGTGAAAAATTATATTGAGGTGGTCTCCAACCTATCTTAGCTACAAGTTTTACATCCTATACTCTTGAGTCATGCTAGGACTAATACTTACCCTAGAACCTCTCTTGAGCTCCTTAAGCTTTTCTTATAGGATCATAAGCTAAATAAGATTTATATACTATAAATACCAAATAAAATGTATATTACACTATTTAATCATTAGTTTAGGCTCCAAATAAACCTATTTACTTGAATTTTTTCATCATTATAACCTTTCACATACCTTACCATATAAATAAAATAAAACTCATATTCTGCCACTATGTCATTCCCTTGTTGAAAATCATGGAATTCATCCACTATATTTTATGAATATGTATTATGATGTGAGATAATTAGATATTAAATGGAACTTTAGATCCTCACCTTCCCACCACATCTTCACTACATCTCTCAATATATGGGTTCCAAAATGTGCTTTTGCATCAAAAATACAATCATAAAATGTGAAGCACCCATGAATACTAACTAGCCAAGCCTATATTTAAAATACATCTTAGTGGCCATCAATTATAGGTGGCTATAGTATCGTAAAATCCTTAATCAAATCTCTTGGTGTTGATCTAGTAGGATGTTCTTTGTATTACTTCTCTTGAATTTCAACTCTATAATTCATCTTTTCGAGACCACATTCTAATTATTATTATGAGGGACTAAAAGATCTCTCTCTTTATCCCTCTCCATATTCCCTATGTAGGTCATAATTAAGATGATTCCTCATTTAGTCACTATTGAGCTCTCTTCACGTTATGAACATTATAGGGTATACCTCTCTATCTATTCTTGCACTAGTGGAAAACTTTCAAGTAGAATATCGATTGTTTCATTCATGTCTAGGAGAATTTTGGGTTTTATATCTATATGCCATTCTTGAATGGGAGGTTCATTTCCCATGCTATCATCAAAATTCTAAAGTGGTGGAAATCCTCTCCTCATTATACATAAGACCATTAAAATTATCATATTTGTTTAGAAACATCAAACCCTATACAAAACAATAACTTACGTAGAGCTCCCTCTCTAGGAGGAGTCATCTGATACCAAAATTGTCATGCCCAATTTTCAACTAAAATTAATGGCCATAAATTAATCATGAAATAGGACAAAGGATTTCCTAGATAAATTTTTTTCTATAATTTATCTATTGTTCAATAACATTGTCAAATTTACAAAGAACTTCTAGTGATTAGGTTGGATGTCCAAATAAATTCTATTTTACCATCTAGGATATGCTATATATACATCAATTTCATGTTGTCTAGTGAATGCCAAATTTGCAACCCAATTATCACTACAACTTGTGGGTTTACCAAACTCAATAGCATGCATTTGCCAACTAAATCTCCAAGGAATAACCCACCACCTCCTAGTGACCTACTATTTAGATAGTTCACATTAGTCATCTTGATTTTTTCTATGACTCTCAGCTTTATTTTGGCCCATGAGATAGTGCCACATAATGTCATCTTAGTTTTCAACTAATCCATGGATAAATAGCTTGGGTATTTTGGTTTAAGCATCTTGCCTAGGTGATATGTTGACATGTGGATGGTTATCATCCCTTCAACATAGTTGTCATTCAATGGCCTTTTCATTCTTACTCTAATCATCCAAGCACCCATGATTAGGACACCTAATGTGATATCAATCACTCAATGATCTGGGAGTCTTTCATCATGCTCAATCTTCCTTATTGGCCTAAATACATGAGATGATACTACATGGAATAATATCATAAATGTACATACTTGGGTAAATTATCAAAAATGAGATTCCCACTATGTACCACATTAATGTATTGATGCCACATCGTAGCATTGCATGACTTCATAATCTAGGTCATAAAACATATGTGACCTTTCTCTACCTTTTTATATTGATGAGATCATTCCATGTGGAATGATCTCAATGTTTGTACGGCTCAATAATTTATCAATTTTTAGTTTTATTTTTGTTACATGACTAAAGACCACTTGGGATTTTTCCACATGGCATGAGCATGCTAACTTGGTTTCAATAGATTCCCTTTTATATATTTTACATATCCACAACTTGATCCTGCTAATGTCATTACAGATGACATGGTCTTGATGCTTTGACATTTTCTTGACACTTAAAATTTTTCAAGGTTTTATGAAACTTATTTATTTATACTAATTAAATTAATGGCTAAAGGGATGTCATGTGTCAACTTTAGAGCTAGCCTAAATTTGTTGTTGTTCAGTCCATAATCTTATCACTTATAACTTTTTAATTGAAAAAACCCTCCTAAAGCTTCTGATAGCTATGACAAACTGATGCTAATAACACATTTAACAAGTAAAGGGGTTAATTTCCTAAATAGTAAATGGGTTTGGATTAAATGAAAAATTTATAAATAAATGTGCTTTAGTTAACATCCTGATTTACTGAATCTAGAAGTGCTTAATTGATTTCTAAAAATAACAAACAAGAGGGAAGAGAATAAAACTTAGATAGTTCTAGACTGAGATGGAAGATTCAAAGGTTGATATTTTCTGGTCTGGCTAGGTAAACTCTCAAAAATAGGACGTAGAAGTCTATTTTTTACTTGGATAAGAGCACCAAAAATAGAACACCTGAATGTCCATCACTGTATTCCTATTGGTTTGAGATTTCTAAACTTTTAAGGTTCTATTCATCTCTTCCAATAGACTCTACATGCCAAATTTTAGCTCTTAAGAGTCACCAAAACTCATTGTAGGTCTTTTTCCATCTTTAGTACCTATAATTGTCTATGCACATGGAATTGACAAATATATCAAAAGAAAAATGGGGAAAAACTAGGTTAGGTGAAGAATTATTACATAATCAAGAACCCCTATTGTTTTGATTGCTACCTACATTAACCCTAAAGTAAGGGTCTCAGATACGATGTAAATCTCCCTTAGGGAACATGCATAGTCAATGCACAAGATTGGTGTAAGAATGAATTTTTCTTAGGCCCTTACATGATCAAGCATGAAAATATAAGTGTGATGTAAAGAAACTGAGCTATATTATTGATTGATTTTTATTGTGTCTAATATGCCAAAGTAGTAAGTGATAAATATAAAATTCTTTGTGTAGTATTTTATATAGGAGACTCAATATTTTGAATTTGGAATCTTTATTCATATTTAGCTAAAATTGGGAAACTTAAGAATGAAGAAAATAGAAGGGGTAAGACTTATTGTATGCAAGAAATTGACCATTAGAACCAAAACTAGGCTTGGACAATAGTGTTAGAAATTGTACTACCTAAGTTTCATTGTTGTAGTCCATATTTGGGCATTATTGTCTAGGTGGTTTGGGACCTAGGGGATGGGTTAGGGTTTAAAAGAGGTCTCTAGGCGTGAAAGGGTCGAACCTGATAAGCTACGAATGACTAGTATTAGGTAAAGAGATGTCTAGGGAATGTAGTAAGACCAAGATAAGATAGATAAGAGGAAATTGATAAACGTGAATAAAGCTCATATTCCCCAGTTGAAGTCTCCTATGAAAAGACCATGAAAAGATATAATATGTATGTTTGCTTGACCAATTTAGGGTGATTACATTTGCCCCCATTTTATTTAATGATAAAATGAAATGAAGTAATAGATTAAAAGAAAGAAAATAAAATGCATACTTGGGCTTACCTATGTGAAGATAAGTATGCTAAAAAGGGTCCATTTTCCTGGCCAGATAAGTGGATTGAAGACATAGAATAGTGCTCAAGAAAAGAAGGGATCCTTATAATAGATAAACCTTGTACTAAACCTAAAAAGTGTTTGAAAAGAGAAGGAATACCTATAATGGATGCCCCTTATACTAAATCTAGATAATCTAAATTGGATTTAAGAAGTTCTTGAAGGTTCAAAACCAATATTTGTCCTCTATCTCACACAAACACCTAGGTCTGAGTAATACGATGGCCCAATCATTATAAATGACCATACAATCCATCCTGGTGACAACCCAAGTAATGTCTAGGTGTAAGCTAAAAATGTTGGTAAAAATGTAAGAAGAAAATGGCATGTCCTACCATCTCAACTTATATAATCCTAGAAGATGAAGAACATGAACATTTGTGTCATGCCCCCAAATATGGTATGTGAGTGATGCATCTAGATAATTTGTTAATCGATATATCTATAAACTGAAGGTGTATCCCTTTGATTGTCCTGAGTAATGCTAAGTGACCATAATTTAATCTGAATCATTGCATAATCTAACCAATTTGAGCTAAGTAATGATAAGTGACCCCTAGAATCTAAACCACTTATGAAATATTGACTAATCTGAGATGATTAATGCTAAATAACCCTTGGAGTCTGAACCACTTGTTTAGTCTTGACCATTTTGAGATAAGTAATGCTTAGTGACCCTTGGAGTTTGAACCACTTGTGAAATATTGACTAATCTAAGTTGAGTAATGTTAAGTGACCGCTAGAATCTGAACCACTTGTGAAATCTTGACCGATTTGAGTTGAGTAATGCTAAGTGACACCTAAAATATAAACCACTTGTGAAATCTTGACCTATCTAAGCTAAGTAATGCTAAGTGACCCCTAAAGTTTGAACCACTTATGTAATCTTGACCAATATGAGATGAGTAATACTAAGTGACCCCTAGAGTCTAAACCACTTGTGAAATCTTGATCAATCTAAGATGAGTAATGCTCAACGACCCTTGGAATCTGAACCACTTATGAAATCTTGACCAATCTGAGCTAAATCTAATAATTTGATTTCTAAATGTGTGAAAACCATGGTGTAATGGATAGGTATGCTATTCAAATTATGGGAATAGGGATAGTATGAATGATTTCCACCTTTTGGGGAAAGAAATGAGATCCACGATAGAGGAGGTTGAGCCAAAAGTACTGATTAGTGGAAGAATGTATAGAAACTTGGTTGGCATGTATCAAATAGATTGAAAGGTCATTGGTGAATTGGTGAAATTAAATAATCAAGAGTGAAAGGTATCTTTGGTTGATTAGGATCAAAGATTTTATTTAGATTTAGTAAATATATATAAGTTGTTGTGCCATGGTAGGTAAATGAGGTAAAAGTAGATTGAATGGGATGATGGAGTGATTTGTTCAAACATGCTAGGTTATTTGAATGTTTTGAATGGATGTTTACTTGGTGAGGAACAATCTGGGTATCAAATAGGTATACAGACATGTGTTCCATAGTATTCAAATAATGTAATAAGAGAGTGAGTCTTATTTTATGTTGAAGGTGTCATTATGATGATTTTGATGAATAAAATGGTTTGTAAAATGAAGGTATGGAGCCTAAGTTATGCTCAAGTATAATTATTCTTATATTGAGAAATTGGTTTGATATAGGAAAGATTTGAATAAATCATTATTCATTTATGTATTGACTAGTTTGAGATTGGAGATATGGAGTGAGAAGATGTTGAGGTGATATGCACCCACCGTGACTCATTTTGAGCAATTGGTGGTGTAGATTTAGGCTAGCAAGGAGGTTTCCGTAGTGAGTAACGATATTTTTTTACTTATGTTTATATATAAGGCCTAATTTTGGCAATTTCTAGATATTTTAAGTCATTTTCAAGTAGTTTAAAAATTCTTTGACTAGTTCCAGTGCTATTGTCTTAGAATCAGTGTTATTGTCTAGGATGTAGTGTTGTTGTCTAGGTTCCATCACTATTATCCAATGCTAGTATCCTTCTATAGTGGTGTTGTCTAATGTGGATGGCTTTTTCAATTTCTAAGTTGTTCCCACTTTTTTATTTCTTAGTTGTTTATCCTTGGCATGGTTTTCTAACATATAGTCTGCTTGTTGGTTTTTTCATGGTGATGTGTGGAGGAAAGAGTTTTGTAGATGCTAGGTTATGGAGACTCTAAGATTATTTCCATTATCTGCTAATGACAATGTTCTTATGGATAGGGCTAGGCTGGGTCATGTATGTGATCTTGGTGCAGTGTAGTGGGATAGATATTTGATCACCATCTTATGTGAGAGGTGGAATGTTGATACATGTACATTCTTGCTTCTAACAAGGGAGATTATTATGACTCTAGGGGATGTGTACTAGATTTTAGATTTACTAATTAGTGGGTGATGAGTGTCATTTTAGGATGACATGGGTGTGGATGTCATTGATCTTACATCTAGATACTTTTTAGGGATGCCCATAGGAGTACACCATAGGGTTAGTGATAGTGATATATTATTATCGGTTATTGTGTAGTCAAGTGTTTTCCACCTGTAGAAGTGGTTAGCTATATTATTGGCTTCTTTTATTGTTGTGGATGGTAGTGGAGTATCTATTACTTATAAGATGCACATAGTGGTTTAGAGTATTGAGATCTATGGTACTATGTTTTCCTGGGGGAGGACTATAATCACTCATTTTGATAGATATTTATATAGATTTATCTAGGAGTCTTTTAACGATGGTATGGGTGTTGCCACTTTATTGCATTATTGGGCTTATGAAGATTTAATAGTTTTGTAATTAATTGGATTTCCAAGGGTTAGTTGGGCATATCCAAAACTATTTTTTTAGCATTAGACTAGTGAGTTGGATATTCAATCCCCTAGGATAGATTATTATAGGTGGTTCCTAGATAGATTGGTGGTTGATGACATCAGATGGAGGCCCTATAGAGGATTTCTTGGATGGCCAAAGGATGGAGAGAAGCGATGTATCATGAGAGTGAGTTATTGGTTACATCATCATTAGTCTAGAATTTATGAGTGATTTCAATATGAGCATGTGACTAGGTAGTTTAGAGTTTGATAGGATGTTCCTGCTATAGCATAGATATGGTTGAGGAGTGCACGGGTACCAACGAGAGTGAGATCTCATCCCAAATTGAGTAAGGTAAAGTTGGTGTAGTTTCCATTGGATGTGTGAGATGAGATTATATATGTTCTTAATGTAGACAATATGGGGTGCACTGAAACATATATGTTGTGGTGGTCGAGACATCGATGGGCTCCACTATATCCAACTAGTGTGGCAGATGTTCTTAAATATGAGTGACTTGAACCAATTCAGAGGGTGGGAGGTGAGTCATTGTAATGTGTCCTATATATTTATATATGTTTTTTTTATTATATGTGGATTATATATGACTAATAGAGTGTAATTATTTTTCACTTAGGTGAGGTGATGGGTATGTAGGGTGAGGCAAGTGATATTGTTAGTGGTGGGGATGATGTGTTCTGGGAGACCATTATTGAGTCTACACTATGTGAGCTTACATGGCATGTTCCTAGTGATGTTGTGGATGAGGGTTTGATAGAGAGAGATATGTCTATCTTTGGTGTTTATGATCATTTTTTGGACCAAGATGCTATATCTATAGTTACCTATGTTAAGGAAACAAGAGAGAGAGAGAGATGAGCTTAGGGCTGAGTGAGATAGACATAAGATGCTTCCTATGGATTATAAAGTAGTGAGATCAAAGATTTTAGATGATTATATGGATCTTCAGTAGTGACATGCAAACTTGACTAAGGCATATGGTCATTTTTTGGAGCGAGACAATCAATTAAAGAGGCATTCAGGAGCTTGAGGAGGTGGAGAGTAATCAAGTGCTAGATAGGATTATGGGATGAGTAGTGGAGGAGAGAGTGAGATGGAGAGTGAGGGCATGACCCCTATCCATGATTGATTGACATTGACATGATGTATATGTTTTTAAAACTTATGTGCTATATAGATACTAGTTTGATTTTAAAACTCATGTGTATGCACATTATGGATTCTAGATTATATTGGTATTGCAATTTTGTGTTTTGGAATAATTGATTTGATGTTGAAGTTATATATGCTTGGTAAATGGTATGTAGGATATGTGATTTGATTGTGTTGATATATATGGTAAGATGATATTTAGGATATGTTTGGATGTAATTGTTTGATTTGTAATCATATCTAAGCTACAATCTTGTTGTTTTTTTGTAATTGGTAAAACTGATTTGGTAAATTGAATTGGTTTGTAAGTAGGATATAAGTAAGGTATGGATTATGAGATTGGTAACTTGTTTAGACAAGTTGATTTAATTTTAGATTGGAAAAAAGGTTTTTATTAGTTGATTTGGTAAGATCTGGATTATGATAGGTTGGTTCTAGTTAGGGATGGCTATCTAAAATTAGGAATCTTAGTTGTTAGTAGGAGGGAAAAGTAAGATAACACTATGTGCATATTACCTTCCCATGAGTGGCTCAAGAATATAAAGGTTAGATAGACCTTCAACTCCATCATTGCCCTACTAAGTGAATTTATAAATTGATGCTAAAATGAATGTATGCTATATCACACTATGTTATAGCACTATTTGAACCTTATCAGCCAAGAGAACAAGCGCCCATATTGCTCATGCTATGTAAATGTTTTCCTAAAGCTAATGTTGTATGTGATGTACTAACTATAGCAGGCTATGATATCTTAAGAAAATGTAATCTGATTGGCTATGCTATTGAAACTTTATGTTGTATAGAATGCTCATTTGATCTCAAATGTCATGGATTGTTGCATGAAATAAGACCTAGAAAGTCTACCCAAAGTGAATATCTCTCTAAAAATGTACTTTATTGTTGTGTCTATGATGGTGTTGGATAAGTATATTGAATAACACTATGTATTCCTTAGACAATAGTGTTATATGTAGGTTGCATTTTATGAACTAGCTTCGTAGCTTTTTAAATAGTTGGAATAGGAGATCTCCTGTGAGATTCTATCCTAGGAACCACATGACTCACACAATGAGTGACTGATAATTCTTATAAAGGAATGTCTTGGGATGAATCAATTATGGAGGAATGAGGTCAAGGATTCCATTTTGGAGGAAATATTTATGCCCCCTATGTAAATTCTATAATACCATTATCAACACATCTAGAAATGCAATCGTAGAGTCTGAAATATGTATCTGCATTGTGTCCATACATATGATGATAATTACAAAAGGGCTGATGTGGCTATTTATGTAAAAGATGTGGATCTCGATGATGAATAGAAGGTAATGTGATTAACCTCCTAGCTAGTAGTGATAGCAATATGATAGATGGGCTATCCTGATGTGAATCAAACTATAGAGGTGCTGGCTGGTAATTCTCTGTATTGCATACTATGGGTGGTGTTCTACAAACTTGCTCTTTTTTCTTGACTATTTCATTTTTTTGGTTGTGGTCTCTAATCTTGTCTAGGACATGGTGGATGATAAGTAGAGGATTTGTCTCTAAAGATGAAAATGTGAAATCTATGATCAACTAAATCTACCTCAATAAATATCAATTTGTTTTTAAAACCTAGAAATGTATAGCATAAATGTCTAAAACAAGGATATGTCTGATATAGTAAATTCTCAAGGAGAGTTTGGTGAAGGCCCTTGATGAAGATATGTTAAACCTCTAGATCTACTAGTATGTATATTAATCTTAACAAACGCACCTTAAATTTTAGGATGTACTTGCCTACAAGCTTTAAATAATTTTAATGTAGTGTAGAAAGTTTCTCATATGTAACATGAGGGCTTGCGTTTATACTATAAGTCTTGAGAAAAACCTCCTCTAGGTCATCATATGTGTGTAATGAACTAACGAGGAGTAAATGAAAGAACCAATTTTGTGCTTCCCACATTAATGTCTACTGAAATAACTTGAGTAGAATCAGAGGACTTACTTGAGGTGGAAAGGCTTTCTGGAAGGCCTAAAGGTGTATGAATGGATCTCTAGTTCTATACAAGTGAGGTAAGGTGGTGTTTGGAGATGCTTAGGCAATGCAAATTTTATGAATGTTTTTGGAATAAGGTTACCATATAGACCATTTGTATCCATCAAATATTTATAAGCTTTATTCACTATTGTAATGAGATGTACTTGGTGTTGTAATTCACCAACTACATGCATCAAATAGATGATCTCTTAGGATGGTACATTACTATTGAAGTGGTTCATTTAATCATTGAATTTGATTATTAATTTTAGCCATAGGAATGCCAGATTTAGTAATTGGATCATAAAGAGGCAGTGTGCTCACTTGAAGCTTGGGAGTAATGGTATCTTGGACCTTGTGAGAGGGATGTGTGTTACCATTATCTTTGGGTGATGGGTGAGAATTGGGTTTCACTATAATTAGGGGTGGCTTGGGGGATTAATTTGTATCTTTATGTTTTAGTGAATCACATTCTAAATTAGTATAAAATGTTATATTTAAATTTACATGTACTTGATTGGAAGTAGAATCATTCATAGATTTAGAATCAACATTTTGGCATGCATGAGACATAAGAGGAGTGAGAGAATAGTTAGAATTATGAGATGCATTTTCTTCTTTAATATATGCATAGTAGTCATCATTATTCCATGCATTATCACAATATTTATTTTTCTCATTTGAAATAGAAGAATTTGAATTATCAATTTCATATTCACTTTTATTTTCATACTCATTTGCATGCTCACTATTGTATTCATAATCACTTCCATCATTTCTATGGAGAGGTGAAAGAGAAAGATTTGATTCCTTTCTATATGCAATAATGTATCATTGGAATTTGGAATATCATGTGTATATATGATATCTATGGATGGAATGTATAAATTTTATTCATTTACAACATGAGAAGTAAGACTAGAATAGTTATCATTTCAACATTCTTTTGAAAGAGTAGAGTTAAGAACACATAATGCATCATTTGAACTATGCTATTGTAATTTGATTCTATTTCATTTATATTATTGTATTTTAAACATAGCAATAGCAAAAGGTAGAGACATATTACATTCACATGGAAGTAAGTCATCACCAATGGGATGTTCATTTGAAAGTGGATGATCACTTTGTGAATTTTATGCATTTTGCATAGGAGAATGAGGTGAGAAGTATTTTTCCCATTTATCAAGTATTATTTTGAGAAGAAGGAACAATAGAATTAAGTTTTATAGGAGAATATGGATCTATATATTCTTCACTATCACTTTCATATGCATGGTAATATTATTCATTACAACAATAGTAATTATCCTCATTAGATATAAAATCATTTTCCACATTTTTATCTAGTGTGAAATTTTTTTAATTGTTTCATTCATTATCATAATTGTGATAAAAATTAAGAAATTTATCTATGGGATGAGAAGTATGAAATGCCTTCATGGCCATTTTATCAGCAAAGAGAAGTTTAAAAAATACTATGAAGCAAATAAATGCATACAGAACCACTGATATTGAATTTTGAAAATTACTTTTGATAACCCAAATAATTTGCAATAAATTTAAATTATTTTTCTAAAAATTGTAAGGGAGGGTAATTTCAGGTTTGAGGACCTAGGTTGGGAATTTAGGGTTTTTAGCTAGGGTTTCAATTATTTTGAAAATTATGCAATAATTACAATATAATTTATATGAAAATTAGAATTTTGGAAATTAAATTATTTCATAATAAACTACTAATTTTGAAATTGTGAAATAAATTTTGACAAGCTAATTAGTTGATAAAAATTCCAAAATAATTGTCTAAAACTGGCAAGGAGGTAGGCTTATTCTTGGATGACCTAGTTTTGAAATCTAGGGTTTTAGTGAATTTATTACAAATATCTAAATTAATTTATAGTTATTTATTTTTAAATTTAGTAAAAATTAGAAAAATATTACTAAAAATAAAAAATAATTACCCCTAGTGTTTCTAGGGCTTTTCTACAAAAATATGAAGTTGGGTTCACCAAATGTTTTACTAAATTTGGAAAACTATAGGGGTTCATTTACTAAATAATAAAGGGGGTTGGATTAAGGCAAAAATTAGTAAATAAATGTGCCTTAATTAACCTAATGATTTTTTTAATTTGGAAGAGCTTAATTGATATCTAAAAATAACAAACAAGAGGGAAGAGAATAAAACATAACTGGTTATGGACTGAGATGGAAGATTTAGAGGTTGATAGTTACTAGTTTCGCTAGGCAAACTATCAAAAATAGACCTAGAACTCTACTTTTTATTTGGATAAAAGTGCCAAAAATGGGACACTTGGAGGTCCAACACTGTATCCCTAGTTTTGGCATTATAGTCCTGTGGGTTTGAGCTTTTTGAGCTTTCTAGGTTTTATTCACCTATTTTAGGAGACCATACATACCAAATTTTAGCTCTTTAGAGTCACCAAAACTCACTGTAGGCCTATTTATATCTTCATTACATGTACTTATCTATGCACATGGAAATGATAAATACGTCAAAAGGAAAAAGGGGAAAGATTGGGTTAAGGGAAGAATAATCACATAATCAAAAACCCTTATTATTTTGATTTCTACCTATATTAACCCTCAAGTTAGGGTCTCGGATATGATGTAGTTCTCCCTTAGGGAACGTGTATAGTTAATGCACATGATTGATGCAAGAATGAATTTTATTTAGACCCTTCCTTTATCAAGCATGTAAATCTAAGTGTGATATAGAGAAACTGAGCTATACTATTGACTGATTTTTATTATGTCTAATGTGCCAAAGTAGTAAGTGCTAAATATAAAATTCCTTCTATAGTATTTTATATAAGAGACTCATTATTTTGAGTTTGGGAGAATTATTCATATTTGGTTGACATTTGGAAACATAGAAACAAAGTAAAGAAAAGAAAAGGGGTAAGACTTATCCTATGAAAGAAACTGACCATTAAAACTAAAATTGGGCATGGATAACAACACTAGAAACTGGACACCCTATGTTTCAGTGCTACAATCCATTGTTGGGAAATATTGTTTAGGGGGTTTCGGACCTAGGGGGTGGTTTAAGGTCTAAAAGTGGTCTCTTGGCCTGAAAGGGTCAAACCTAGTAAGCTACATATCACTGGAAATAGGGAAAGAAATATCTAGGGAATGTATTATATCAAGATAAAACAGATAAGGGGACCTAGATAAATGTGAATAAATCTCATATTTTCCAATTGTAATCTCCTATCAAAAGACCATGAAAATACATAATATGTGTTTTTTATAGACTATTGACTGATTACGCCTTCTTTATCTATGATAGATTTGGGATATTAACACATCAAACACCTCTAATAGTTGTTTATGTGTAATAATTGATTAGATAAGTTGTCTTAGGTTCTAATATCCCTAGGATATGAATAGGTCTAACACATTTGATAAGTTTCCATAAGGTGATCATCAATTTTTTTGGGCCTCCCAATATATGACAATTCTTAGAGTCTTATAATACTAACTCTTTTTACATATATTCAATGGTTTCCATTGATTGGTCATGGCCTTTAATAATACTAATAATCTTGACACTCCATGAGACTAAAATAAGGACATGTGGCATCCTCTAATTGGTTGGGCTCTCCCATCTTTCCTGAGCCCTTTTAGGTTCTAGGTTTTTTACACTTAATTTTAGACATTATACCTTTGACCATCAAATCCCATTAAATAGAATTATTTGATGCAACAACATCCTAAGCTTTAAGATTTGGAAGTCTTAAATTATATGTGAAATTTGTATAATGAATAAGGCATAAAATATAACACAGAGGCAAATTTGGGAAGTCAATTAAGGTAGAGACATAATTCCAATATTTGGTTGGTTACAACTATAGACTCATAATTGATCTAAAATGACCATAATCCTTCTTCTAATCAAGCACAATAACGTGCCATGACACACCCATAAGTAACAATATCAATTGATTACATTGACTCGAATCAATTAATCTCATAAATGACCATTAATTTATTTCACAAATACCTCTACCAGTTCTTATGCCTTAAACCAATATACGTAATTTATTTATCTCACCAACTAGGAGGTAGAGTCACTTTTACAACCCAAATTTCATTAGCTATAAATCACAAATGAACTAAAATCAATCACAGATTCCTTCTCTATTGTAATCCATCGATATCAAATCTAAGCACATCCTTACATACTAAGTGATCAATTTAAAATAATAGTCTAACATAGTCTTTTCTTTATATTAATATCCCTCTCACATAGTTTAGAATATTAAACCTTACACAAGTAGTTCCACTACTCATATTTAAAAACATCAAAACATGATAATAAGCAGGTTTATACATTATTCTTGGCTCTTAGTTTAGTCAAAATAATAAATTATAAACAATAAAATAACCAATCCAAATTATGGTCTCATTTCTTCTGCTCCAAGTGTAACTATAGGGCAACTAAAGGTGGGCTCACCTCCCAACCATTCATATGATCAAGTGACTATTTTAGACACCCCCAATCTTAGGAATCATATCTTTTCAAATTTATACATCAAGGTATAGGTAGTCAAGGGTTGGTCAAGTTATTTATGCCTCAAGATAGTAACATGGCTTAGTCACAAGGAGATACTCACAGACCTAAATTTTAACAAGAATTCTTTCAACCTCCACCTTGAGTACATAAAGTATATAGGCAATAATTATAATATAAAAATTATAAATAAGCATGTAATCATTCAAAAATCATGATTTTATCCCACTATCGAGATAAAATATCAGAGGATATACATCATTCTTATGTTTCCATTACATGACCATGAGAGGGAATAAGCAACATTCCACCATGATATTAATCATATTATGATGTATTTGTCTCATGGTCATTGGAGGGCATAATTAACCTACCACAATAAAAATAATTCAACTCACTAGAGATCACCAAAAACCTACCAACATGCTAATTGGATATCTCATAGGATTGCATGAGTAAATTACCACTATGATAATTACATTACTAGCAAAACAATCTAATTTTTATGATAACATGGTCTTTATATTTCATTACTAGTTTAATATTAGACATTTTAGTACATAAAGAGGAATACACACTTCCAAAACCACATAATGGATAAATGTATACATGGTGACTAGTGCATAAGCATGGAAAAATAATAAAAAAGAGGGTGTAATCTGGGTGGCCTTACTTGCATGGGAAATCACAAATTAAGTCCAAGAATCATGCAAACTTCATTCACCAAAATCACATAAATTAAAATTCACAAGGGAAAGCCTACCTATTGACCTAGAAATCTCTCAAGAGCCTTTCCATAATTTATCAAATGGTTGAGCCTCTTTTATCTCCAAGAAATTTATTTTTCATCTTTCTCATTATGTTCTACACTTTTAGGAAAGGAAAATTCCCATTATGAGAGAGTCACCTACCTCAAATAGACGTCCTTCCCTTTCGTACATAGCTAATGAGAGGGTGACAAATATCCCTTCTCTTTCCTTGGCATAAGGTCAACCAACTTTCCTGCCATCCCATTGTTATATTAAATGGATGTTCCATTGATGCCCTTAATGGTGCATGGTGGATCTTACAGTCCTCTCAAAATATCTTGAGAGATCTTCCTTCCTTAGACAAGGTTTAATGATAATAATAAATAATAAAAAAGTATAAAACTAATAAACTAAGCTTCCTAGACATTGAGCTACTCATAGTTAAGGCCCAAGGAAAATAAAGTGGCTAAAAAAACTCCATTAAATGCTTAAAAACATACAATAACACATGTAAGGTTAAAAGAGATAATCACTCACTGACCCAAAAAGCAACTAGGATTCACATAGGATTGAGGGTTATTTTAGGGTCAAAAGTGAGGGTACTCATGATGTTAAAATGCCTAACATAGTCCTTATTCTCTAGTTTCCAATCCTTATCGCCTACACAATCATTGCACATATAAAGTTTCCTAATCTAAGAAGTTAAAGATATAAAATTAAATGATGTCGAAGCATTCAGTTCAATTACACGTAATCAACATTTTAAAGGCAAATAATGCATCCATGATAAAAGTTGAATATCACATATGAAATATTATGCCATATTCAATTACAAGCATATGGGAAGTAACTCAAGTGTTGCTAGATCAATATTCATCCTAAACACAATCAACTCATAATGAGACCTCGCCATATTAGATCATAAACAATTTATGTAAGCTTAATAACATTATTATATAATCAAATGTGACATATATTAGCGAAGTCTCTTTGTCATTCTCTTAAATACTCAGAACATGATTCATCTCAATAATAGCCCATGAACATCTCCACATCACATGTAAGATATCATAAGTTCAAAAAATTTAACATAATATTCATAGCTATGATCCTAATATATTATGAGATAAGGAATATACAAAATAAGGCATTACACAAATACTATCCAGATAACTAACTAGGATCAAATAGGATTCAATGACTATTTTAGTGTCTATGGTGAGGTATTTATGATGTGAAAATTCCTAGTGTAGTCCTTGTTCTTTAGTTGGAAATCCATATCACCTGCACACTCGTTACACCCATAAAATTCTTTAATCCCAGATGCCTAAGCTATAAAATTAAATGATGAGAAAGCATTCAATCTAATCACATAAAATAAACCTTTCAAGTGGAATCATGCGTTCATGATCATAATTGAATATAACATTTGACATATGTGTATTGTTCATTCACAAGTATATGGATAATTATTCAAGTGTTCTTAATTAAACATTCATCGTAGGCATAATCAACTCTTAAATCAACATAATTATAATGGATCTCAATCACTCCATGCAAGCATATCAACATTCTTATAAAATCAAGACAGACATATGCTAGTAGAGTAGCTTGTCATTGTCGAGCAAGACTCAAAACAAGGCATATTTCAATAATAGACAATGCATGTTTCCACATAACATGTAAAGTATCATAACTCCAAAATCACGATAATGACATCCATAGCTCCAACCCTCATACATCAAGGGATGCAAAGTATACAAAATGAGCATTACATTTTGTTTTGTTTTTTACATTATTTAATTATATTTATTTGTTTTGTAATTTTTAATAAATATTTTTTTTTTTATGTTTTTAATTTTTATGTTAATTAATATTATTTTTCATTTGATTTTATCAATTTATTTAATATTGAATCAAAAAATATTTAATTTAATTTAAATATATTTTATTTTATTATTACTATTTTATTTTTTAATAAGTGAAAAAGGTGCAAACCATACATTTTATTATGATTACTATTTTACTTTACATTTTTTGTTGTTGTTGTTGTTGTTGTTGTTGTTGTTGTTATTATAATATAAACTTTATTTATAATTTTTATTTATATCACAAGTACTATTTAAAATTTAGAAATATTTTCAACCTACTTAAATATTAACTTTAATTTGTTTCCTAAAAAAAAGATAATCTAAAAAAATTTGAAAAGTTTTATTTATTGTAAACAATTAATCAATTTATTAAATATCAAGCTTTTATAAATATTATGCACTTATTTTTAATTTTAATTTTCAGATCATTAATCACAACCTGCTTTATATTTTTTTAAATTATTTAATAAATTATTAGACATTCTAAAAGATTTCATTCTAATAAAAACATACTTTGTATAAATCAAAAGGAGAAAAAAATCTCATCTGTTAAAAGAATACGTTTAATGAACAAACAAAGCAATGACAACCGAAATCATGAATTTTTCTCAACACTATAGTTACACGAAAATATAAACTATCCATTGCTTTTAAAAATAAGCCATAATGTGGATATTTATTGACATTATTTGAGAAGAATCATTCTCACATTAAAAATATTTGCTTCACACATGCAAACACCGTTGAGTAACATTTCAACCTCATTTGCATGGGTGATTGAAAACCTGTTACATTTAGTAAAGCTTTTTAAACCCTACTTTCCCATCAAACCTATCTATCCTATTGTTATAGCTTACCGGTATATGCATTCTCAACATCGATGAAATCCGAGGTGAAATTAATTTATTCCTATTTTGTTATCAACTTTAGATAATCACTCAATTTTTTTTTCAGTAACCAACACTGAATCGCTCTCTTTTAAGCAATATGGATATAAACGCCGCACAGGCCACCATTTTTCCAAACAAATTATAATAGGCGGCGTATGTTGATATAGGCGGCATTGGAATATAGGGGGCATTGGAATATTTGCACACTTTCGATGTGAGGGGTCGAGCTCTCTTTGAGAGTGGATTCTGTGGAGCTGTAACGTTAAATCACAGACCAAATTCTTTCATCAAACCATTTACCCGAGAATCTTTTTGTCAATGGTCTAACAATGTCTGTATACACCCTATTTAGCTTTAGTTACGAACGTGTGCAATGTTTTCAGGTGTTCCAACAATGTCTGTATCGACTATTTATAACCAAATTTTGACGGCTTTGGACATTAGTTACGAACGTGTGCAATGATTTCAAGTCTAACAATCCCTTTATGAACAAACAGCGGGTTATTGTTAATACATGACAATATATTATATTTTAAAGGAGAATATGTTCAAAATGTTTTAATATTAATATAGAATTTTCACTTTTAACTTTTTTGGGTTTGAATAATATGTAATTTAGAATCTTATAAGTGTTATTAATTGAAATAATTACAAATAATTTTGTAAAGATATAAATATAGAGAGAGACTAATCAGGGTAACTAGTTATAGATATGGGGAGGTAATATACTAGTAGGTATAGGCGGTCGCTTAGCGCTCTCTTCTTTAATCAAGGGCTCAATTCAAATAACTTAATTCATTTTTAGTCAAGGCCACCATCATGTTATGTATCACAAAAATAATTAGATTGTATTATATATAAATTTTCTGATTAACAGAATAGAGATTAGTTATTTTCTATTTTTATATATGTTATTTGTGTTTAGTTTATTTTAAAAAAATAATAGATAAAATTAAATTTTATGTTCCACAACTAATATGTTTTAAAATATATATTTTTATAATATAAATCATTATAAAATAGTTTCAAAATATTACTATGAAATATAAAAAATTATCATTTGTCATTTATTTTTATGTAGTATAATATATAAATAAATCATCACGATAAATAATAAGACTACAAGTTAGTTTATAGTGTTTATGAACTTCAGAGTAAATGGAAATATCTTTGTCTTTGTATAGCCAACCATTCCTTTGACTACCTTATTTGTTTTGAATTTTTTGATAAATTTTCAATATATTAATAGCTCAGTGGAGATTGATGGCTTAAAATGGAATGCAGATGTTTCCACTAATCATTTAGTGTAATGGGGCTATACAAACTTAACATCCTATTTTAATTCATCAATTTCTCCTATGGAAAAAGTATATAACTATTGTGGGCTTCCTAAAGCTCACATAAATGTTTGGTTTATCATGAAGAATAAATTTCTTTTTAAGGGTTAAATTTGACAGTGTAATGGTTTTTAGGAGCCTCTTGGTGCACCTTATGTAATTATAATTTTGAAACACAAAACCATATCCTCCTTCATTTTATTTTTTCATGGAGAATTTTTTCTTAGTTATTTAAGAAAATATACACACTTAGGGTATTATTAGTATCTATTAAAAAAAATTAAATTAATTAGATTGAAGAGGAAGGGGATCAAGTTGGAAGTATTTTGGTTATGGTCCTATCTCTGATCACTTGGAGCTTGTAGAATGAAATGAACAATAAAGTCTTTAGGAACCTATCCCTCTAAATAAATATTACTCTTAAAATCAGCTAACTTTGTCAATAAGTTTTTAAGGCTAAATTTCTACCTCTGAATTATAAAATCACTTAATAGGATTGCCATATTATTTTGAAATGAAATTTATTGAAAATAACTTCAATCTCACCCCTGAAAATAAAATAAAAAGGATAATGGTTTCTTGAAAGCCCCAAAATGGTAATTATGTCAACTTAAATTTTGATGGTTCATCCAAAAGTAAGTGTGATAATTATTAAGATGGATACATCTTCAAAGATAATCTTGGTCAAACATTATCATATTATGTAGTAAACATTCCATGGTATTTAAACAGTTTGATAAATTTTATTTCTCTTCTTAAAGGCTTGAGATTTGATGTTGAATCTAACTTCAATATATTATTCATCGAAAGATATTCTCTCTTAATGATAAATGTTATTGAATTGAAAAGATATTATTAGTGGTAGTAGATAAATTCAATCATCAAATATATCCTCCATGTCATTCCTTTTTTGAGAATAATTTTTTTCCATAAATATCATGAGGCTAACTATCCAAAATATTTATTCTCTAATTTTGGACCTCTTAACCTTTGTCCTAGTGAATTTTGCTATGTGAGTGTCTCCCTCCCTGAAAAAAATGAATATAATCAATTAAAAAAATACTTGGTCCACTTAAAACTTACCATTTTATTTTCTATCATTATCGGAATTAGTGATCTTGATTTTGAAGAGTTTTTAGGGTTTCAATTTTTCTTCCATCTTCTGGTTTCTTGGATCTATCATGCTTAATGTTAGGAGAGTCTTTGTATTCCATCAAAGCTTTAGATATCACCATAATTTTCAAAGTAATGGTATTAGACTAGTAATTGAAGTTCACTTTGGATGTTGGTTATCAAGTCTTCTAGATGTACTATCTTCTTGCTTTCCTTGAGTTATTCCTTAGTGGCACTTCCTATTTTCACTCTTGGATTGCTCAGGGGATTTTATTTTCTATTATTAGTTTTTAATTCTATTTTTGAATTTTTTGAGATTATTCTCTTTGTTCTCCTCTCTTTTTTATGGCATGCTAGCTTTATGGATGCTTATATTCTTAGATTTCAACACATATTTTTTTCTCCAAAATATTTATTTTAATTTCTTAGTTTGATCTACTATTAGGATTGTTTTGAACCATGAGATAAGCAACCATTTTCCCTTATTCATATCTATGAAAAGAAATAAAATATTTATTTTAATATTTTTTAGATAAAAAGGGGATGAGCCTGTTTATCAAAAATATTTACCAAAAACCCTTATAATTTAGTGCAATACAATTGAAAAAATTAGTTCAAATAGATTGAAAAACCTAGAAATTAGGAAACATTACACAGAAAGAGATAGAAAAACACACAATAAAATAATCTTCTTCAGAGATGGAGATGACCACTTATTTATCAATATTACGATCATCATCTTTGAAGATGATAAAAACTAAGGAATTTGTCTTTCCATTTTCAACTTTATCATGTAGAATGCTTAACCTTTCACAAATGGCCTTCAAATTGTAGTGCTACATGATACTATCTTTAGCAATATCCTTCAAAAGGACCTAGAAATGATCCAATAAAGTATCCATTAGGTGACCAAAATGCTCAATGTCTTCATGGATGGTTAGGAAGTTGCTAGCACTAAAATGAATCATTTGAATTATAATTAACTATGCCACTTTGAGGGTATCCAACCTTGCATTTAACTGCCTACGATTCTCCATAAGGTAGATTATCGAGTCAAAATAAGCCACCATAGAAGCACCACCAACCCAAGAATAAAATTGAGCATGAAAAACATTAGTATATATTTATTGAAAAAAACATTTCCTCTTTAACACCATCCACTAGAGTCCTTTGCCATAAATCAAGGGCCTCTTGGTAAAAAAACATATTTTCTTACCCAAAAAATTCCTCATATTTAACAAATGACATAGCTTCAAATCATCCAAAACACCAAAGAAATAATTTTGGACATCCTCCAAATAAAAATTGTCAAATGAATAGTCATTCATTTACTTTACAATATTAACCATAGTCTCCTTACCTTTCCTTTGCCTAGTGTGCTTGTGGCTTGAGCCACTAGAGGGATCCATGATGCCAAGAGCATTACCACTGAAAGTCTAAGGTTGAGTGTGACTAGAGACAATAGATAATAATGAAAATAATTTAATATGGGAGAGGTAAATGACACATTTCAAGAAACATGTGGGATGACTGCCATTTCAACTCATATTTTATTTGAACCATCAAATATAAAATTAAATAAGCCTGAAGAGAACCCACTCTCAATGCTAATAAAATTAATGATTTCCATCATTTATTTCATAATGATGAAAATCATACTCCATAGTCTGCCACTCTTTAGAACCCATCGGAAGGGATAGGGACACCTTCAAATCGTGATCATCAGCATTTTATGTCACCCCTTCATTAAAAAATAATTTTCCTAATTGATTACACTATCAATATATGTGGCTTATGTGAAAAAGTTCTAATCTTTTCTTAATGTTATAACACTCTTCCGTAATGTTTCTAAGGTTCCATTTATTAGTATTTCCTATATCCATGGTTTCAACTATGATCCAAGAGTCTCCTTCAATGATAAAGTTGAGTCATTTTAAAAAAAACCAATGGTAAGACCTCTCCAAAGAGTTTTGGTTTCTAAGAAGTTATTGGTACATTTTCCAAGAGTAGCAATGTATCCAAGAAAGAAATTGCCTTTAGAATATATGAAAAGATTGCCAATACTAGCCCGTCCAAGATTTCCTTTTGTAGCACCTTCAAAATTAATATTTATCATGTGACTCTTCAAAGGGGTCTAATTCGATTTGATGTTTTATTCATATTTATTTCTAACCCTATTATTAGTGGAAAAATATTTATTTTAATTGCAATAACTACTAATAGATATTATTGTTTACTTATACACTACATAAATTTTAATTAAACTCTAACAATATAGATTGTTAAATAAAACTCTACATTAATTTAAACCATACTCAATACATTAAAATCACTCACAAAGAATTTTTTAATTTGCATGTCAAAATTTGTAAAAAGATTTTACTAAAACAATGAATATTTTTTTCATTACTAATAAAAGATGGATTTAGATAGATTCCCTACTCTTCATAATAAACATAAATAATTAGGTACATGTGCCAAATAATAAATTATGTCTACCCAATACAACCAAAAGATAAGAAAACAACAACATAACTATAGAAAAAATAACAACAAGAGAAGAGGCCAATGATACTTAATTCCCTAAAAAAGATTTTCTTTTCAAGATATAAGGGTCATATTCTATGGTTATGAATATTTCTAGCCCCTACCTTTCTTTTTATTATTAATAACCATCCAATAACCTAAATCAAGAAAGATAGGAATGCCAACTTTTAAAACATTGGCTGATCGAATGTTCTTTAATGGAACCCAATTATTTTATAAAATATACTCAACATTTGGAAAATATCTATGTAAATAAAATTAATTTTTCTTAGTTAGAGACTCCATACAAGGGTCGATATTATTGATGGTTGAAACTAAAATTCCACATGTATTTATGGTACTTCACTTGCATTATTTAATCTTGTATCCTCCTCTAAATTATTAGTTATCCCAGTTTATTAAATATTGTCAATGGGATTCCTTCCACAAAGAGACCCAAAATTTACACTTAGTTGCAGTATAGGTGGTAGTTAGATGACAATTTTCTAACCATTTATGGTAACAAAATAAAAATCCCTCATAATTGAGAGGTTGTTTACAATTCTAATCATGAATCTTCAAATCAATACATCCTAGGAGATTTTATGAAACATTTAGGCTTACAATAATATGAGATAAAATAAAATGTTTCATACAATCTATGGAAGGATCTATGAGAGAAATTCACCCAAAGCATTCCATATTGATTTAGAATAATATTTAAACCTTAAATGGAAACAAAGATGAGGAAACCTTACACATATTGGTATACTATTAGAGGATTTTGTAACTGGTTCAAAATATGGGTACCATGGCTTAGAAATTAAAATTCTTTGATCTCAACTCGAAATCCTATCTTGGAATATTTATTTCTTATCTTTTAAAAGAATAAACGCAACTACTAAAATCACATGACACAAGGGATAATTCCTTGATTATGTCTATTAGAGGATTATATTTCTACTTAATTATACTTGAATATTAGATAATGTATTCTAAGAAATGGTAAATTGATAAATCATTACCTTGACTAAAAAATAATCCCATTTTTAAATCATCTTCATCTACTCTTCTTAAAAATTAAATGAGGGACTACAACTAGAAGATATAGATTTCCTCACAAAGTGTTTTTGCACAGCATTAGAAAAAATGAGGGATAGAATAACTCAACCATCTACCCCTCTCTAGATCCATTTATCTATATTCACATATCTATATCATTTGGAAGCCTACATAACTGATACAAAAACCCCATTGATTCACTCTGATCCAAGTTATTTTATGACCACCATGGCCTGATTCAAATTTATCACATAATTAAAAATAGGTCTTGTATTAGAACATCAATGACTCCCTTCTATTGTCATAGTTCAATGAAAGTAAGGAATCACCTCCCCTATCCTTACTATTTTCTATGACCACTAATATTGTTATCATTTTGTCCTAAAAATAAAGTTTATGCATAAAAAAGGATAAATAGACATCTCTAGTGACTTATTTTCCTTTTGTAATCACCTAAAAGTTGTATTTGGAGGCTATTTGTGTTACTTTAGACAATTTATTCCTAGTTTAGCCCTAGACCTATCCTACAAAATTTATTAATCATTTAAAACCATTTTGCAGACAACAAACATCTCTGGTTAGCCAAAACATAGTCTCAGACATGCATTTTCCTAGATAATAACCCTTTGTACCTAGAAGCATACCAGCTAGACACTAGCACCACATCAAGGACACTATAGGCACATGACACAAGTGTCCCTTTCCCTAACTCTGTTTAATGGATATATTTTCAAATTTGTAGCCATAATAAGGTTAGCCTAAACACATTTAATTATCTACACAAGATTTAAAAACTCTACAAACATAAGACTATTAGACTAATATCTATTAGATGGAGATTAGATGAAAAAAACCTATTCAAACAAGAAAGAAGTCGAGAAAAATAAAGGTTATTAATCCATATTTTCCCTTAATTTTACATACTACCATCTATAATTACCCTAAACCTAGATTTCAAAGATTTCTAATCTCAAGCACACTCAAGTTAGTCAAGACCACTATCATTTTAGCATTCATTTTCATCTTCACCAATCACTAGGTGGGAAAAATACATCATGATTGATCCTTCCTCAAATTATTATTATGTAAATAACTCTATTCATATTAGGGTGTTGAGGATGTATAGCCTACCCTAGTAATGAACACATAATTTTATGTCATACTATATTTCCAATGAGGATTATGGTTTGAAACTTAAATCAATTATTATAGACACAATATAGAGTTATATATTTTATGGTTGTAGGAATAGAATCCAAAAACATAGGTGTAAGTGCTCTAATAAATTAGGAACAATCCTCCAAAGAGGACATTAGTGCCATTTTTAGGACACTAAATCCACATGGCACTACTATCTAGGGGGACACTATTATACCATAAATAATTTTATCCATGCACCTTATTGTTGATGCTTAGTCCTATCTGTAACCCAATTTTTAGCACACACATCTTCTACGACAATTATTTTTATGATAAGTTTCTATTTTCACATCTTTATTATGTTTTTTAGAATCAAATGAAGTCAAATTCTATAATAAATTAGGGTTTATTTATTTCATATTATTTCACTAATTTAAAAAACTCAACCTTTTAACTTGACTTAGGACTTACATAACTAGATTCTAAAAGGTTAAATCATTTAGTGAAACCAACTTACTTCGAATATTACTCAAAAACCTATTTTACATTATCTAAATTTAGGTGTATTAAATTAATAATGAATAATTCTTTTTTTATGATTTTTTTGCACAACCAAACTCAATAAATCAATCTCACATTAGGGTTTCATTTATTTAAATAAAAATTGTTTTTAAAAATAATCCTAGTTCAAAAAACCGTAAAACCTAGACACACATAGGGTTTGTGTCCTTTTCTATTTAAAATTACATTATAGTTCTGAAATATCATATTTAAGTCCATTTTTTTAATTTTTTAATTAGATTAACATTATTCAAAGCTTTAAAATATTACAAACACTTATTTTCCTACCTTTCAAACTATAAAGGCAAAATTTACCAATATATTTGACGAGATTGATACACAATAAGTAAAATATTTTGTGTTAAAACATATGAATATACAAGATTACTTAATCACTATAATTCAATAATAAATCCAAACAACAAATTTATCAAAACCAACTTACTTTGAATATTACTCAAAACCCTAATTTAGAGAACTACACTATTTTGTGTTGGAACATATGAATATAAAGGATGACTTAATCACTTTAATTAAATAATAAATGAAAAAAAAATTTAATGAAACCAACTTACTTTGAGTATTACTCAAAACCCTATTTTGTATTCTCTAATTTACTTCAAATATTACTCAAAACCCTATTTTGCATTCTCTATTTTCACATATTTATTACTATTTTTAGAATTAAAGTAAGTAAAATTATATAATAAATTAGGGTTTATTTATTACATATTATTCCACTAATTTAAATAACTCAGCCTTTTAATCTAACCTAGGATTTACATAGCTATACTTAAAAAGGTTAGATCATTTAGTGAAACCAACTTACTTAAAATATTACTCAAAACCCTATTTTGCATTCTCTAAATTTAGGTGTATTAAATTAATTTTGAATACTTATTTTTTAATGATTTTTTGGCATAACCTAACTCATTAAATCAATCTCACATTAGGGTTTCATTTATTTAAACACAAGTTCAAAAAACCCTAAACCTAGACACACATAGGGTTTGTGTCCTTTTTCTATTTACACTTAGATTTTAGTTCCAAAATATCATATTTGAGTAAATTTTTTTTTTCAATTTTAATTAGATTAACATTATTCAAAGGTTAAAAATATTACAAAAACTTATTTTCCTACCTTCCAAACAATAAAGGCCAAATTTACCAATATATTTGATGAGATCATTACATAATAACTACAATATTTTGTGTTCAAACATATGAATATATAAGATGAATTGATCACTATAATTCAAGAAGAAGTCCAAACAATAAATAATGGTCAATATTCAACTTTTCCAATTAATAATGTTGTTTGTTGTTACATGTATAGTGGGGCCAACTCAACCAACTTAGCAAATATAAACTAAGATTGTAATTCAACAACCTTCAATGATAGATACACCTCTCATGGATAGTTCATCCACTCCAAATATATGATCCATTATGCATGGGATTCATAGTCTATATTCTAAGGTATTACATCTTTAGAAGGGAGCCACTAAGCCATGATATGCTTTGGATTTTAATATTTTATTACATACACCTTTTGTACATCACATAGAGGCAAATCCATTGCCATAAGATTTTATGGCACCCAAACTTACATTATATGATGGAAATGTTGACATAGAGTACCATCTCAAAACTTTTCACATACCATGCTTGGACTACATGTCTAATGATTAGCTTCTTACAAATTTATTTCCATATAGTTTAAAGGATTATTCCCTACAATGGTTCTATGATTTACCAAATCAATTTATCATGGAATTCAATCCTTTAGGTGACATGTTATTATCACACTTTTCCATCAACATTAGTGACAAGATATCATATGCACAAGTTGCATAATTTAAACAAAATTCAAACTAGCCTATAATATATATGTCTTACAGTACAAGAATTTATTACACAAATTGAATAATGCCATGGTAGACAAAGAGATTCAAGACATATTTAAATAAAGTTTATTACCATTTTTACATGAAGCTATCTTATTCAAAAAGTTTCCTGCATTTACCATTTTATGCCACATAGTCAACTAAAGAGAGGTTAAGCTCCTATCAATTGGAAATCTCAAGTATACCAATATATAAAACATAACTATTAAGAGTTCAAAATAGTCTCCATATAAGGTAAGGGTCACTAGGATCAAGAGTGATCAAAAGGAAACATTCAATGCATCTATATAGCCATCTCATAGATTGGTTTTATATGCTCCTCTATGTCAAGTCTTGACTAATCTTATAGAGTCACCAACATGGGTCTTACAATAGATCTTGGAATATAATGTAATTTCTCTCCCTCCTCTTAAATAGGTTGATACATCATAGCCTCTTCCAAATAACTATGATTTTAGTTAATTCTACGAGTATCATAGGGCACGAAGCCACACTATAAACAAATGCATAAACCTATATCACAAGATACAAGAACTGGTTCAAGCTAATATTATTAATGTGGGCACACCTATAAAAGCATCAAAATCACAATAAATAGAAGCTAAGAAACTTAATATATTATCATATCCAATTCCAAATCACACAACAAATGAGGTAGGGGTCACATCAAGTGTTCACTACACATACTAGGAATATCCACCACTAGATTCATATCATACAGTTATAGGGGATGCACATCTATTGAAAAAAATTATTGGCATGTACCATAATATAGTGTGACCTTGAATAATAAACACATTGTAAAATAAAGATATTGTCTATGATGATACATATTTATACGCACTCTTAATAAGAGCATCCATAGATCATCATCCTATCTAGAGTGTTATCATTGACAATAGGTCAAGCATAAGCATGTGCACTATGACACATTTACATAATTTGGGGTAGTCAGAGTAGGATATATTACCTATAGACATCACTAGTTTTATTGGTCATGTTCAAAGATCCATTAAGGAGATTTTACTTCCATTACAAGTTGGACCAATACACATAGGTACTCAGTTTGTAACAGTACGTAGTGTAGGCACGTTAGATATATTATTGGGTACGCCATGATTACAATAACTCTATGCCATCCCATATATATATTACATAGATTCTTAAATTACATAAACATGAATCAGGTGATTAATGCTCATGGTCTCCCATATGAGTGTCCTCTACCTATCCCATAGGTAGTTTTAATGTAGTTACCAGTTATAGTTCCAACATAGTAACCATTTATATTATTAGCATTATTACTAAATATTTAATAGTTATCAGATATAGATCAAACTATATTTCTTATGCATATGTCATAAATTTTAGTAGAGCCACCATTGTAGGTGAGGTCTACTCATATAGTATTGGCATGTACACATACTATCTTACAAAGACCACTATTAGAGAGAACCCTGCATTAGAGATATGTCACAAATTATATAAAACCTCCCTGTACTTAGTTTATGCCATGATCAGTATCATTGGGTTCTTTGTGATCTTAGCACATGGCACCTATGACAATTGAAAATTCTTATTTTTCAAGATGGGTTCATAAAACCCTTATAATTCATAGGTCATCAAAGTTAATGCCACTTATTCATAGAATCACTACATAGGTAGATACAATCATATATTATTTTTCATAGTAGATTACGATATCACAATTACTTTTTCATGCATCATACATGATCACAGTTCCCTTATTTGAAAAATATCATAGTGATAGTGAGTATCCCATTATACTATTGGTTAGTATGGTTCCTACTCCTTGTATATACTTTATTCTCTCTTGTTCCATGTACATAGTTTACTTACATTTACTTGTACATAGATTATATCTAAAAAAACAAAAGTATTATAATATGTAAAAACACAAAAAACATTAAAATATTATGCAAAAAATATAAAATTTATTGATTTTATGCATCACTATATATACATTTATTCTATTTCATAGACACTTCATCTGCTAGTTATCTTAGTATAGCCAGTTTTATAATACATATATGATTTACTTGTTCTTATTGAGTGCTTGTAGTTACATATAGGACTCTAGTCCACTGCATCGATCTAGACTTACTATCATCTACCCACTATGGTTATATACACTGATCCATGATTATTCATTTGATACATCCACCCACATGAGGGCATCTCATACACAATTTCTATTACCAAGTTCTATCCTTGCATTCTTTAAATTTTATTTTATGCATTGATATATCTTGATATTGATCATTACTACTCATACACTAACTTTTTACCAACTATCACTATTTAGAATTAGCATATATAATTCCTCACATTTACATAGATTTTTTCTAAATTCATACATACTTTCATTTCTTAATTTATTATTATATACTTGATTGTGTTTTCCTATGCTTCTTCTATTCGGGGGCATTTGACTATGCCATTATTTTTTGGCTCTATGGCACTTCTACTCATGTATGCCTTAGAGATGTTCCCATGTCCCTTATGTGTGATTTCTTAATGTGTTCTTTTCTTGTATGTGGATCTAAGATAAATTACATGTTGCTTGTATATGTGGACATTTGAACATATCCTTGTATGTGTTCTATTACCATATTTAGTGACATGTGACTATGTCCTTTGTGTGGTGGCCACTTGGCCTATTTGCATGCCTTATATGTTTTGTATGTATGATTTACTTCATGTTTCATCATTATGAAACCTTTATTTTCTTGTTATACATACTAATTTGTGATGCCATGAGGGACCTTTGCATCTAACCTTCTTTCTTGGGTGTCATGATGGATATAATGACCCATCCCCTTAGGTAGATACTCATATTTTATATTATGCACATTGATTACATCTTTCTTGACACCTTTGTGAAATTATAGATACAAAATACATCTTACAGTATATAATTTTGCTTATATTCTCTTACATTCTAATGTTATGTTTATACATTATATTGGATTATCACATAGTTATCGTATATGATCCAACTAACACATTTTATAGAGATATTTTATTTTGAGCATAGTTCTTACACATGTCAAAAACTAATTTGAAAAGAGAAGGCATTCACAAGGGTTTGTCACAAATATTAGGCTCCTATATTTCTATTCATAGATCATTTTCAGCACACAGACATAGTTTATGGAAATAAGACATAGGTAAAACACAAGAAAAAAAGAGACTCAAAAAATAGTTCAGTCACCTAGATTTTAGAATAGACATATATTAGCACCTAAAATTGGAAATTAATGCCACATGGTGCTACTTTCTAGTAGCCTTATTCTCATGGTACTCAAAATTAGCTAGAATAGTACACTAGGTATAGTGCAGATTTACATAGACACAACTATAGGTTTGATAGTTATGTTTATAATTTTCTCAGATATAATCATTTTAACTAAGATTCATATCAGTTTGTCAAATTGGGGGCTTATGCATAGCACATAGTTTCTATATGCTCAGTTACACATAGGTTGATCTAATGGAATGGCAAAATCCATTTGATTATCTAAATTATATACACTTGATATCGTATTTTAGTTTGTCAAAGGTTTCATGACTTACTTGATCTATAGTGATTGGCATTCCCAAGTGGTCCAAATCTACCTAATGTATGAGACTAGCCATGGAGCTGATATACACAGTTAGATATACCCAATCAGACATTTTTATCACTTTGTGCAATTTAATTTTAGATGCATCTACTATATATAAGTTTCAAATAATGGATTCTTAACCTACTTGAGTTCTTGAGCCACACATGTGAGAGGGTTATACACATTTATATTCAAATCTAAGATATTCATAAGTCATAATATACCAAGCATTGGTGGGAAATGATGGAGTCAAAACTGGATTGAGTTATTAAGACACACACATATGAGGATTGAACCATATATCAAATCAATATAATCTATTCAATAATTCAATCACTATGTACATGCACACACATAGGTTCTCACCAGGTTCATGCATTGGTTCATGTACCTAATGAGGTGTATTCATTACTTTCTTATTCAGATCTCTTTACTCAAGATTACTCAATTTCTTTATTCAACATAGTCTTTTAATTTTGATATTTCTTAGTTAAGGATTTATTTATGTGCATTTCATTGCAAGTCATACTTTAGATCATGATTCACATACATAGACCTATCTTTACATACTCAGACTCATGTACATAGGGTTCATTTCCTAGGTAATTCTAGATATGGCTCTTTTTCCATTATACTTGTCATTTTTCTTTGATGCATTTTTAGGATAAATTGGGGGGTGGGGGTGGGGTGTGTAATCACCTAAAAGTGGTATTTAGATGCTAAGAGTATTGCTTGAGATGACATATTCATAGCTTATCCCTAGACCTATCCTAGATATTTTATCACACTTCTATAGCCATTGTACAAACCACAAACATTTCCAATTAGCCAAAACAAGTCTCAGACCTGCATTCCCAAATCCTAACCCTTTGAGCCCAATAGCCTACTAGCTGGAGACTATGACCATATTAAGGATACTAGCGCCACATGGCATTAGTGTCCCTTACCTTAACTCTCATAAATTAATATAATTTCAAATGTCTACCAATCCTAAGGTTATCCTAAGCACATTTTATTATCCATACAAGCTATGAAACACTATAAATACAAGACTATTAAACCTATATCCACTAGATGGAAAATAGATAGAAAAAGCCTATTCAAATAAGAAACAAGTTGATAAAAATCATGGTTATTAATCCCTATTTTCCCCTACTATATATACTACCATCTATAATTATTTTAAGCCTAGATTTCAATGTTTTCCAATCTCAAGCACACTCAAGGTATTACAGAAAACTATTAGTCTAGCATTCACTTACACTTTCACCAAGCGCTAGGTGGGATAACTACATTAGTCTTGATCCCTCCTTGGAGTATTGGTATATAGGAAACTCTCTTCACAGTGGGGTGTTGAGGATGTCTAGCCTATCCTATTAATGAACACACATTTTCATCTCATGTCATCTTCACAAGGAGGAATACTGATTTTAATTTAAATCAACTATTATATGCATAATATAGAGTTTCATATCTTATGCACATTCCCAAAAACATAGGCACAGGTACTCCTGTAAATTAGGAATAGTCCTACAAAAAGTATAGTAGTGTCATTTTTAAGACACTAGAGCCACATGGGGATACTATTTAGGTCTGGCACTACTATTTAGTGAAGAATCTAACCTAGGGATCCTATTGATGACACTCGTACATATATCACCCCTTTTTTAGTACCCAACTATTATACAACAACTATTTTCTAGATAAGTCTCTATTCTCACATATTTATTATTATTTTTAAAAAATTCAAAGCAAGTCAAATTATGTAACAAATTAATGGTTATTTATTGCATATTATTTCATTGATTTAGACAAAATCAGACCTTTAATTTAACTAATGAATTACATAGCTAAACTTTAAAAGGTTAAATCACCTTTCAAATAGGATGTAGCCATCATTATCAAGAACTTGGTATTTTTCATAGTCAAAACGCCAATGTTTAAACTATCATGACTCATCATGGCATTTATCTGTAATCCATTCATGTCCATGTTCCTTAAAATAAAATTTGACCATAATAAAATTAAAAAAAATGCATACAATTTTTTTCAATTTTTCTTTTTCATCACAATAAAATTAAAAATAAAATAATAATAATAATTTATGGATGTTTTTCAATCATTTAAAATAATTGGGAACAAATTAATGAAAAATGTAGATTTATAACTTATATGTATTTTGACTAGACATTCCTTCACTATTTATAGTGTCATGGAAAAGGAATATGGAGCTACCTCTATCCTCTATCAACTTCTCCCATTGGTTACAGTATTTACATTTATTCACTGGTATATTACTTATGCATGTACAAATATGATACCACAGAGCATGCTTCCAAAATCTGAGCCATATCCATTTAAAAATATTTTTCCAAAATAAAATCATATATATTTTTCTATATTATAAAACTTTAAAATTTATTCAAAATAAGATTCATTCTATTGTAAAGAAGGATCAAGTTGCATTCATCTCTCTTAATAATTATTAAAGTTTTCCATATACATTTGGTTAGAGAGACATGCAATTACATAATTTTTACCTTATGGATATTTATACTACCTTATTGTATTCAATAAAATATTCAAATTATTTAATTATTTGTTAATTAGGTTGGGTTAAGGATGTTTTTTTTAAACTCGAGGTGGAATATTGATTTGTTGTGATATATACTACCATCTCCTAGTTTTTTCTTAGTTTATACCTTAAATAGGATCAATATTTTATTCATATAACATCCCACATAATGGAATTATGGCTCCATGCATTATCCATGCTCACTACATAGCTACAATTCCATGCATCAAGTATCTAAACTCAATTGAACTAGTCAAAAGACAAGGTAGATTGTCTGAAGTCATTTTCCATGGAGATTATCCTTCTTATTTTAAATTATGAGTATTTATTATTGATAAAATATCAACCTTAGATGGTGTCTTACATTGTAACATTTTTATTAACTATTCAGCAATCATATAAATCTCTACTTTCAAGCAAAAATGATCTCCTCTTTTTTCCTAATTTCTTCCACTTGATTTATCAGAGCCCTTTTAAATTATATTAATTTATGAATTTTAAATTTTATTTCATCATATATTAATCACAATTCAAGTTTAAAAATTAAAATATTACTTTGATGCTCCTAACTAAATATATGATCTATATTAGGTTCAATTTTTGTTTGAGAAATTTCTAGTTTAACATCTTTAAAGCCTTAAACATATTATTTCTTGTTAGATATTGGATCCCCTGAAATTAATTTTGATATAACTTTATCTATATTTATATTATTTATTGGCTAGTAAGTGTACATATATACATTATAGGTTCATATTTTATGAGTTTAGCACCTTGATATTGTTATAGATGAACAAAATAAGTATGTCAAAGGAAAAAAGATTGATCAATACTTTCAAGTTGGGGACAAGGGGTTCCTACCAAAGGGTGAGACCCAAGAATATCCTTAAATGGTATGGAAAACATTTGAAGTTGGAACCTCAATTTTTTTGACCTTTTGAGATATTGGAAATCATTAACCCATTACACTATTATCTGGACTAACCACTAAACTATATCACGTTCACAATGTTTTCCATGTTTCATTTTTGTGATAATATGTACCTAAAGTTACTCATATATTGGATTAAATGGCCTTGTAGGTTGAGACCAATAGAGAATTGAGTTTGGATACCATGATTATTATGGAATGTAAGAAGTTGGCCCTTTAAAATGGAGATTCATTCCAATTCAAGGTCCAATGGAGTAAATATTATGATACCACAACTAATTGGGAGGATGTACCACACCTGAGAGCCTAGTATCTAGACCCTATTCAATGACTTATATGAGGAAACCTATATATAGGGAGGGAGATATGATGACTCTATTCTGCTCAGTGATCATTCTCAAAATTTTGATGTTATGATATTTTTACTTTGTAACTAACATTTTGTATATATTATTTATACACATCTAATAAAGACATGCACTAGTGTATTGAGACACACCACATTTTAAGGTCTTGATATAGTGGAAGTAATACACTGATAGTAATGAAAAAAAATATTATCTATGAATTTTAATATGTTATATTGATTAATCATAATTTCATGATGATGTTGTTGTGATTAAATAATTGTATTTTGGCATGTGATGAGTAGTGATTTAGAAATTTTAGAATTAATTGTTATATGCTAGTAATGGAATAAATGTTTAAGTCAAATGTCATATTTATTTATCTTCATAAATGTGTGATTACATAAATATGTTGAGTTTCTTTTGAAGTATTGATTGTTATTGCATCTTTAAATTATCTAAATTTGGATTCTAGGATTAGATATTTCTATGTGTGTAATGAGTGTGTATGAAATAGAGAATTTCTAATCAAGGAAAAAGACTATGTCAAGAACAATCACATCATGATGAAACCTACCACAAAAAAAAAATCATTTCCCTTAAGCATCGGCTGAACTCAATTGGAAAATTATATTTTGTTCATTTATCTCTCTTAACCCTTTTGTGTCAAGTCATGACAATAATAATTATTTGGGTTTGTATAACCACCCTAGTTGTACCCTT
>JARHVA010001147.1:3632500-3650000 GCA_037957365.1 Torreya grandis
AATTATCAAATGATTCCCAAATCCTAACATTAAAAAATTTAATGCCATTCTAAGATAAATAAATGGAAATGACTAAGCAATCTAAATGCAGTTAAGAATAACACTCCCATATATAATGTTAACATAATTAACAGTCGGTCCAATAAAAGTACCATGAATTTAAAATGATGTTTCATGTTGGCATGTGATTATTAATTCTTTAGAACTAAAACCATAGTTAGTTATAAATGACATTTTATCTTAACTTTTCATAACATGATAAACATGGGTGGTTATTCCTTCTATAGTCTAGTTCAAAAATGGCTATGTGAGATACATTTCCTTGGTGTAGTTATGCTTTAAAAAAACAAAACACTGCAATCTTACATTTTTTTCATTATGAATAATATAAATACGACTAAAACCATAAAATCATACTAATAATACTAATAAATATTGAAATAGTATATTAAATAAATATAAACTTTACATATTTTATGTGTATATATTAGCATATTATGATTTTAGTGAATAATAACATGGAAAAAAGAATTATTATAAGAAATATTGAATGGTAAGATTGGCACAAATTTTTGGTATTATCATGGCCCCAAAATTTAAACATTTCAAATTCATGTGCATCGAAATTTAGGTTAGGTAGATATGAATTAAGACATGAAATAAATACAAATACATCATAACTCATATGGTTTATCATATCTAACTCAACTTGTCAAATTCTAATTTTGCCTTGTGAATTATAACCCTTAAATCCATGGATTAATATGGTTATTATGTGACTATCATTTCTTTGACTTGATCTTTATGATATATATTGGTATGGGACAATGATATTGTTGATTAGTATACATAATGTGATAATTGTATTTTAATTATTCTATACATTGTGGATATGTATTTTCTTATTTTGCATCATTGATTGATTAGATGATTAATTAGACTAACTACCTACTTGTTATGAAGTGGATGTATCATAGATCCTACCCTCAGATATTGATAAGGGATAACATCATCATAGTAAATAGGCTAGATGAGATGATTGGGCAATGACAAAAAAATTAGTAATGACTGTACACACATGCACATTAGATTTTAAAAATTTATATGCGTAGCACGTTTCAAATGTTAGTAATTAATTAATTAATGAAATATTGTTGTGATTATATTTCTATGTGGATTTAGATATTTATATTCATTCAATACTTTTAATATAGTTATCTTTATTTTGAAGAATAAATCTAGAAAATGGATATTTAATTGCTATATAAATATTTGTTATTATTGACATGATTATCTTATAATAAGAAGCAATTATTGATTGAATATAATTTATTTAAATAATTAATTATTATTAGTTTAATTATTTTTTAGGAAAATCAATTATCCTAAAGTTCTAACCTTAAGTTAAGATAAATTAAACTTAATCTTAGAAATACATATATGGAATTACATTTAAAATTAAAAAGTAGATATTATTAGTTAATTGTTCAACATAGACATGCGTTAAATATGACATGAAAATTAAGGTATAAATATGTTGAGTAAAGAGAAAGACTACGCCTTTAGGAGTAAGTAACTGTTGTTTAGTAAATTTAAATAGAAAGAAAAATGTTATGCATGGAGGAGGACCTAAAAAGAATGACCATGCAAAGTAATGGGAATAAAAAAATAGCAAGGTAAATGGTTTTATAAATGAAGCCTATTGAAATTATAAAAATATTGAGAGAGACAGTGAGAAGAAGCAAATAGGAGTTGGATAAAAATGGAAGAAAGCAAGAGATAGCAAGCTTGTCCTTCTTATAAATGAGTTTATACCAGGTAGGTTTTACAAATTATAATTATGTGTAAATATACTTGTTTATGCAAGTAAGATGAGATAAAACTTAATCATTTAAACATGAATTGATTTAGAAATGAGAAACTATAGTTTTACTCTAAAAACCATCATACTTTAAATCAGGTATTTTTTATTATTATATCTATATACATAAATTTCTAGTGTCCCATTTTTGTTTCTACTGACATCTTATTTATGTCAAATTCATCTCATATAATACATATGTTTATAGGATTTTCTTACTAAATGAGTCTCTCGAATTCTGATGAATATGTGGACTACATTTTTTATTAAGTGGACTTTATGCTAAATACTATTATGTGCAACATTTATTTGAAATGGTTAACATTATAATTGAAATGCCTAGTTAAATAGTTAAATCATCTAGTATAAACATGAAATGCCAATATACCATAGAAATTGTTGAGTCATCGCTTCATAAAAATTAGAATGTTGAAGTAAGTATTGAAATGCCAAGGTAGTTGTTGAAATGTCAGGTAAGTAAATGGAAACATCATGTCACTAATTCTAAAAGTTGAGACTTTTATTGAAAGATGATTAATTTATTAAAATTCCCAACTAGTTATTTATAATGCCTAGTCATTTAATTTGTAACACTGAGTATAAATATATACAATCGCTGAGAATAAATATTTAATTTATATGTATGAATATATATAATGACTGAGAATTAGTATTTAATCACTGATAGACTGACTATATATATATATATATATATATATATATATATATATATATATATATTGAAAATAAATATTTAATTGTTGTGTACTTGGCCATATTTAATCCTTGAGATAAAGATCTCTAAATATGTCTTCTTTGCTCTTGTAATAAATCCCACAACCATAACATTGGTGATTATATAGTGTTGTGTAATAAATTATTATCTTACTTCATCCCAAATTATTTTACATCTTAGTTTCATTGGTTGATTCATTTACATTGAAACACTAATTTCTAAATTTAGATGCTGAGCATATAAAGAATAAAATGTTGCCTCATTTATATGTATTGCTGAGTCACTTTATTTAAATGCCAAAATTCCAAATCAATTATTAAAACATTGAAGTCTTAACTCCCAGTCATGATGATGTAAAGTTGAGTCTCTAAATATAGAATGTCCAATCGTAATGATAAAATATTGAGTCATTCATTGAAATGTTGAACATATTATATTGAACTCTTAGTATATTATATAAATGTTGAATATATAATTAAAAATACTAAGTTTAGCACTAAGTATAATAAAATTGAATGCTGAGTATAAAATGAAATGTCGAGTGAGTATATATAATTAAAAATAATGAGTGATACAATTTAATCTTCCATAATTAATATTCATTATGTTAAGACTTTGTTAATAATTAATTGCTGAGCTAAATTATTTCAACACTGAGTATATATTCTAAATATGAGTTCTAGGAAAATGATGTTGAGTTATTATTGTTAATTGTAGTGTTTCATTTACAATAATAAATATTAAAAATTTAAATGCTCAGTCTATATTCTTGAGATGAAAGAAACTTATAAATAAAACTATGTTTCCTCTTTAATGCAAGATTGAATGTTCAATGGAACTCTACTCTATGGTATAGATTCTTGTATTATAATTAAACTAAGTTGCATCTCAAATAAATGAGTGCAATTATCACAAGGGATAGCATGCATCACTAAATAAGTATTTATAATCTCAACTAGTGTTTTTTATAAAATAAAGAATGTAATCATATGGGCTTGTTGTAAGCACACATCTCTATATATCTTCGTTCTCTAAAATGCTTTATTAGTTGATGAGTCAGATCTTAATATAATCAATCTAAAATGTTTGAAATTTGACAGCTAGACCCTCACAATTCAATATCTATTGAAATAAATATTGTTTATGATAATTGTGGAGATTAATAATACACATAGAATTACCACTATATAGTGTTGTGTTGAGAAAATATATAGTAAGGATCACATCCTTTAATAAAACAGGGTTGTGATTTAAGTATATTGATTATGTATATTATCTAAATGTATTCATGTTTGTATAATCCAATGTATTATATGGATTAGATCTAGTAACTATCATGGATTAGTAATTTTTATAGTCGTATAATTTGATTTAAGGAAGATTAATTTTGGACATTTCATAAATACTTATATGAAGACTATATGGTCTAGAGAGCTTGTGTATCATAGTTCTTGATTAGAACTATAAATAACTATTAGTATAAAGTAGTGTTATGAATATTAATATGTCCAAGTGATTAGACATTTCTATAATAAAATAGTGCATCAGGATGTGTGTCTAGAGAATATATTTTTATCCAATTATTATTATCCAGTATAATATAAGATATACGTGGGTGGTATAATCCTTTAATTAATTATTTAATTATTATAGCATAATTTTAATTTTTCATATTTGATTAGCGTGCTAATGCATAATAAGCTATGAAAGTATGGGATATCATAGAATACTTCAGCTTAAATGAGTCAAATCATAATAGTTTGTTTTACTTTTTAACATAAAGAAGACACATACAAGTTCATATTCTCCTCAAAATATCTTGAGTTTGGTCATTGAAATTAATCAAAAAATATGTTTTAGAATAAATATACAAATATATAGTGCATATACAATTTTTTAGTTTTTTTTAAAAATCATTAAATATTTTTTAGAATTTATATTTATATTTATATTTTTAATTTTTTCCAATTGACTAGTGGGACATAGTATTATACTTTGACCCAAATGTATATGCCTAGATGGTACATAATATAGTTGTATGTATATACTCTCACCCACATTGACTAATTAAATGTATGTGTTGGTTATTACTTTAATAATATATTTTGTAATAGTTAATAGGACATCATATATACATGCATATAACTTTGAAAGTGTAAATGAATGTTAATTTAGACTTTTATGTGTTTATATGACTTAATTTTATATATATTATATTTTTTTAAAAAGAATATATTTCTATGTATTTATGACTGCTTTGTTTGATTGATTATGAAAAAACTAGTAGTTATGTCTTAGAATACCAGACTATGATATTAATGAATATCATGAGGTGCAGTTATTTGGATCTTATTGAAGTAGTTGGAAATTTGTAGTTTAATGTGAACCATACCTAGATGGTATGAATTGTATGTATTATTTTATATATGAGTTAAATATTAATTTTATATTCATTATGCATTAATGAAATGAAAACAATAACTTTGATTGATTTTTTCCTTGTATAAAAATAATCTGAATGACTTTTTAAGTTTTATACTATGTTATCTATGTTTATTATATATTTTGCATTGAGATTGATAATAGGTAGTGAGACAGACTTCACGAGCTTAAGTAGCACCACCAATGTTGGAAGTAAATAATCTCATCAAGTGGTGTGTTATGAAATCAATCGATGTAGGTGATCATATGTTATTTGAAAACTTTGGTCAAAGTAATGTTATATATACATTGTAGTTTTAAATGATTGGTTTACATGTTGTGTGATATCATGTTAGAATTTATTTTTTATGATACACGTCATGTAGTAAAAAATTTTATAACATAAGGTACTAGCACATCTTTCTAGATTCCCACACTATTTTATCTATCTATCTATCTATCTATCTATCTATCTATCTATCTATTGATAGAGGGTCATTCCTTGATAGGAGATTATGCAAGGGATAATTGGTTCATGGTTAGTATGGAAATTTTTTTAATGATGCTCTCTCTCCCCACTATAGTACTTAACTATAGATAACATTTCAAATTATCAGTGATACACAAGTTGGTTTAAATCGAGCGTCAAAGAGCTTGGTATATATATATTGTACTAGACTAAATGCCTATATATATATATATATATATATATATATATATATATATATATATATATATATATATATATATATATATATATATATATATATATATATATATATATATATATATATATATAGTTGTTGTATTGGAAGACCAACCGTAGTTGTGTCCTAATGTATTTACCTTCCTTATAATTATAAAAGATATATATTGTATTTGGTATTTGAATTATTATTATTCTAGGTTATTTATTGGATGTTGTAATGTATTTCTACGGAATGAATGTTAAGTAATTTTAAAAAAATATATATTTACTACTTTTGTTATGTACAATTTGAGAGGTTGTAACATGTGGTATTAGAGTTGAGGATCAAACTCTAAGACATAATCATTCCATTAGCATTTTTGTATCTTTTTATTTATTATAAAAGATAATTATGAATGTGTATGTGGTACATTGACTGTGTACTCTAAGAGCGTTCATACTCTCTTAGAATTATTAAAGGTTCGGTTTATTGAGTGTCTCATTGGTGATGATTTTATAATATGTATGGGTAGGAGAGTGCATAACTTAGTTCTTTAATTGTGAATAAGAGTTTCCTACTATATTCTTGATCTTTTAGATTGATCACCTTGACTGTGATTTTGTCCTTCTTATTAATTGAATCACCTTCACCATTTAAGTTTTTGTAATACAAGTGTTTTAAAAATTCATAGAGATTTACTAAATTAGGTTTATATGAATTAGTTTTGTGTCTTATATACGCAAATCCTAGAAGTGGGAATGCTTTAAGACCATTCTAGTTTGGCACCACCTAGTGTGATGAAAATTTTCTTATAGTTTAATGTTGATGTCTTGTTTGAGAATTCTATTGTGTTAGGAGTTTTTTAATTAATGGTAAAAGTGAATTTTGGATGGTTCCTTACCCAATACAAGAACATACAAACATAATCGTAAAACCATAAGGATCATGAATGCCTACAAAAATCAACCAACAAAAACCAACTCTACAATAATAGTAAAAAATAAACAAACACTTTAATAATAACAAAAAGACTACAAGAACATGAAAATTGTGAAAAACAATGATTAAACTAGGACCATTCAAATCTATTTTTCTTTAATGATTTAAGGGTCATGTTATGAGAAGCAAAAACTTTCTTTCTATGAATTTTTTGTTACCAACAGTATTCAATTCCCCTCCATCATCATGAAGGATAGGAATTGATATTTCCAATGAAGCTTTTAAATTATCCAATGGTAACCATGCCAATGAATCACTATTTTAATCCTCACCTAAAAATTGGAGGTCTCTATTTTCCTTCCCCAAGGGGTTTGAAACTTTTGGTGCTTGTTCAACTTTATATTAGGCCAAAACCACATCTTCATCTATATTCTCCTTACCTAGGGGTGACGAAGCTTCTGTTACTGGTTCAACTTTTGATTGAGACAAGATCATATCTTCTCTTGAATTTTTTTTCCATAATATGATTCTTAGGGAGATCCTCCTTCCACCATGAGATTTTATTTTATGTTTACAATTTTTTCAAGAAGAAGCAAGATGGCATGTTTGAAATTATGATTCTTGGGGAATGCTTTAAGACCATTCTAGTTTGGCACCACCTAGTGTGATGAAAATTTTCTTATAGTTTAATGTTGATGTCTTGTTTGAGAATTTTGTTGTGTTTGGAGTTTTTTAATTAATGGTAAAAGCAAATTTTGGATGGTTCCTTACCCAATACAAGAACATACAAACATAATCTTAAAAACATAAGGATCATGAATGCCTACAAAAATCAACCAACAAAAACCAACTCTACAATAATAGTAAAAAGTAAACCAACACATTAATAATAACAAAAAGACTACAACAGCATGAAAATTGTGAAAAATAATGATTAAACTAGGACCATTAAAAAATATTTTTCTTTAATGATTTGAGGGTCATGTTAGGAGAAGCGAAAACTTTCTTTCTATGATTTTTTTGTTACCAATAATATTCAATTCCCCTCCATCACCATGAAGGATAGGAATCAATATTTCCAATGAATCTTTTAAATTATCCAATGGTAACCATGCCAATGAATCACTATTTTAATCCTCACCTACAAATTGGAGGTCTCTATTTTCCTTCCCCAAGGGTTTTGAAACTTTTGGTGCTTTTTAAACTTTATATTAGGCCAAAACCACATCTTCATCTATATTCTCCTTACCCAGGGGTGATGAAGCTTCCGTTACTAGTTCAACTTTTGATTGAGACAAGATCATATCTTCTCTTGAATTTTTTTCCATAATATGATTCTTAGGGAGATCCATCTTCCACCATGAGATTTTATTTTATGTTTAGAATTTTTTCAAGAAGAAGCAAGATGACATATTTGAAAATAATTTCTACACTAGAAGCACAAAGTCTCATAATCAAGATATTGCTTCCAAGTTTGATCTTGAAAATTCAAATAAATGAACTCAAGAAGATCTTTGGATACATCTGGATTAACCAAAATTCTAGCATCTATAGTATGGATAATGGTCTTAGTATCCATATATAAAAACATACCCAATGAATCACATATAGGTTTGACACATAAAGTAGTCCAAAATTGTAAGTGTAAAAAATCTAGCCTTACCCTGATCAGTCTAACGTCCTTATATTTATATAGACTTGATAATAAATTTCATCTATCTTAGATATCTTATAGGTGATTTGTTATTCTCTCACTTTCCTCTTACATAATTTTATGTTATCAAGAAGATTCATATTTTCAAGATGTTGATTTAGTGTTTCCTTAAGTAGAAAACTTGTTTTTGTCTTATTCCCTTGAATCCATGGGATAATGTTTTATAATTATTGTTAAGATAAGCTATAATATTTGATATGTTAATTCATATTTGAGGTTAGTGTTTTCCTTCTAGTTGTGGAGGTAGGTTATAATAATTCACTTACAAGTTTGGTAAGTGAATGATGATTTGGTAACTTGGGTTTTAATGTTTCTTTCTACCATGTGAGGGTATGTAGGAGTTTTTTTGTGAGATATTAGTTTTGAATTTTCCACTTATGACTTTTTTGAGTCACTATTTTATCGAAATTGTAAACTTAACCTCAAGGAATTGGAAAACTTGAATTTATATTAATTCTAGTTGACTATGATTGTTGATATAAATATTTGTTTAGACTAATATTATTATGTTTTGAAGCATGCTAATTTGAAGATTTATATATTTAATTTTATTTGGGAGAAAGTGAGGTATAAGATGTGGTGAACATCTTGATAGAATAAAAGGATTAAGACAAACATTAACTTCTAGTGTGCTAGCCAAGCAAGTAAGGAAACATTATCTTGTTTTTTAATTTTTAAGGTATTAAGGATAGTTTAATCCTTAGACTTTTTATGTTATTTTAATTTTGATATTATTTCCTCTTTACTATAAATATAATAGTATAGGTTAAGTTATAGAATATGATATTAGTTATGTTTAGCTAGTGGTAACTTAATACAATCTTGGGATGATTGTATGATTTTTCTTATATGTATATGATAGTACATATACAATAATTTAGCTTATAGTATTATTTTCATTAATCCATTAGCATAGATTTATGTTTCATTGAACCTTATGTACATTGTATATATTTTTGGTTCATAGATACTGGAGGGAAGAGTGGTGAATTAAGAATATGAGTTTTAAGTGATAGGATGGTATCCTACTTAGCCCCACATGGATGAATATCATGGATGGATATCTAATGATTTTATATAAAATATTTAAAGTTATTATTCATTATCATACTTGTCAAGAGATCTAATTAAGTAGTGACAATATTGACATGTTATACTTATCTAAAGCTTTGAAAAATAGAGATAGTATTAACATACACACATAATTCTTCCCAAGTTCCCTAAATAATTTTATCTAAATATGAGACATAAACTCTCTAAGATTAAAGAGATGTGCATGGGGGTTGAAAGGCTTTTTAGAACTCATCCTAGTAATTTGTTTTAACTTTTGTGATGATCTCATATGTTTTTGTGGAGTCAATGAAACATTTATCTACATATTATAGTCTTATCTTGTCATTTTTGAACCCTGTGGTGGTCATGATAGAACCAATCATCATAAATGACACTCATAGAAATTATTTACATAATAGGAAATATCACAGAGTAAGGTCTTTTGGGATGAATACTCCAAGAATGGTGTTGATTGGGAGAACTAAGATGAGTTTTTAAGGTAAAATTCACATTTAGTTACTTGATTTGATACTAGATACTATATTTTTATTCTATTAAACTCTATTTTTTATTCTGAACTATTGTTAGAATAAGTGTTATTAGGATGATGATGAGTTGTAGGGGGAGGATGTCACATACCAATTTCAATCTATGACTTATAACCTTTAAATGTATAGATTAATATGGTTATTATTTGATTATCATTAATTTTACGTTGAGATTTCTGATATATACTTGTATGGGATAGGGATATTATTGATTATTATACATAACGTGATAGTTGTATAATAAGTATTCTGTACATTAAGGTTATGTATTTGTTAAATTACATCATTGGTTGATTAAATGATGACTTAGAATAACTACATACTTATTATAAGGTGGATGCAAGATAAATTCTCCCCTTAGAGTTTGATGAGCGAGAGCCTCATTGGGGAGGATGGGATAGATGGATTGACTAAGTGATGATAGACAAATTGCTAGTGACCCTATGCACACACACATTTAGATTTTAAAATGTTATATGTGTAGCATGTTTTAGATTTTAGTATGTAATTAAGAAAAAAATGTTGTGATTATATTTTTATATGGATTTAATTCTTGATATATATTAAATTATTTTAATTTAATTATCTTGGTTTGTTAGAATAAATCAATAAAATAGATATGTATTTATATATAGATATTAGTTATTATAGATACTGTTATCTTATAATAAGAAAAAATTATTGACTTAATATCATTTAGTTAAATAATTAATTATGATTATTTTTATTTTTTTAAGAAATTAAATTATTCTACAATTTTAACCTTGAGTTAAGACAAATTAAACTTAACCTTAGAAATGCATACATTAAATTATATTTAAAATTAGAAAATAGATATTAATAGTTACTTGGTCAACTTAGCCATGTGTTAAAGATAACATAAAAATACAAGTCTAACTAAGTTGAGTAAAGAGAAAGACTATAGCATTAGAAGTAAATAACTATTGTTTAGTAAATATAAATGGAAAATAAAATGATATACATGGATGAAGAACTAAAAGGAATGATCATGCAAAGTAAGGGGTGCATCAAATAGAGATGAGAACTGTATTATAAATGAAGCCTATTGAAATTAGAAAAATACAGAGAGACATGAATAAGAAGCAAGTAGGAGTTGGAAAAAAGCCAAAGAAAACAAGAGATATAAAGCTTGTCCTTTTTCTAAGCAAATTTGTACCATCTAGGTTTTGAGAATTATAATTTTGTGTAAATATATCTAGTTATGCAAGTAAGATGAGATCAAACTCAGTCATTTAAATATGAATCATTTATAAATGAGAACCTATATTTTTTATTTAAAAAGATTATATTTTACAATAGATATTTTGGATTACTACATCTATATAAATAAATGGATAGCATCCTAGTTTTTTTTATACTAGCATCTTATTTAGTCCAGCTTCACCTCATATAATACACCTATGTATCCCACTGAGTGTGTGGACTACATTTCTTATTTAGTGGACTTCATGTTAAATAATATTATGTGCAGCGCTTAGTTGAAACACTTAACATTATAATTTAAATGCATATCATTATAGTTCAATCACCCATTATAGACATGAAATGCAAATATACCATAAAAATTGTTGACTCCTCACTACATAAAATAAGAATGTTGATGCCATTATTGAAATGCCAGGAAAGCTATTGAAATGTGAGGTTAGTAAATGGAGATGTTTTATCGCTAATTTTTAAAGTTGAGTCTTTTATTGAAAGCTAAGCCAATTATTAAAATGCCCAGCTAGTTATTTATAATGCCTAGTCATTTAATTTTTAGTTTTGATTATAAATATATATAATGGTTGAGAATAAATATTTAATCACTAAGTATGAATATATATAATGGATAAGAATAAATATTTAAGCCTTGTGTGCTTGAAAATAATTAATCCTTGAATAAAAATCCCATGACCATAACATTTGTGGTTATATAGTGTTGTGTAATAAATTATTATTGTACTATGTCCCAAATTGTTTTGCATCTTAGTTTCATTGGCTAAGTCATTTAAATTGAAACACTAGGTCTTTGGATTGAGATGTTGAACATATAAAAAAAAAAATGTTGCCTTATTTCTATAAATTACTGAGTTAATTTGGTTAAATACCAAATTGCCAAGTTAGTTATTGAAATGCTAAAGACTTAAGGCCCTGTCGTGATGATGTAAAGATGAGTCTATAAATATGAAATGCCCAATATTTATGAGAAATCGTTGAGTCATTCATTGAAATGTTGGACATATTATATTTAACACTTAGTATATTATATGAATACTGAGTATATAATTAAAAATGTTAAGTTTATCACTAAGTATACTGAAATTGAATTCTGAGTATTAAAAAAATGTTGAATGATTATATATAATTAAAAATAATGAGTAATAAAATTAAACTTTGTGAAATTAATATACATTGTGTTAATGTTGTGTTAATAATTAAATGTTGAGTCAAATTATTTCAATGTTGAGTATATATTATAAATTTTAGTCATAATAAAAATAACGCTGAGTTATTATTGTTAATTACAACATTTTACTTAATATAATAAATATTAAAAAGTGAAATTCTCAATGTATATTCTTGAGAGGAAATAAACATGTAAAGGAAGCTATGTTTCCTCTTTAATGAAAGATCAAATGTTCGATGGAACTTTACTATTTTTGTCATTTTTTTGTATTGTAGTTAACCTAAGATGAAAATCAAATATATGAGTGTAATTATCACAAGGAATAGTGTGTATAACTGAATGATGATTTATTGTCTTAGTGTATTTCATCAAATAATGAGGTCTAATCATATGGGCTTATTATCTGCACACATATCTTTATATATCTTCCTTCCCTAAAAATATTTATTAATTGATGACTTGGATATTAATATAATCACTATGTAATAGTTTAAATCTAATAGCTAGATGCTCACAACTTGCTATATTTCAAGATAAATATTATTTATGCTAATTTTGGGGATTAATGTTGCACATATAATTACCACTATATGGTGTTTTGTTGAGGAAATATACAGTAAGGATTATATCCTTTATCAAACTAGGTTTGTTATTTAAGTATACTGATTATGTATATGTTCTAAATGTAGTTAGGTTGACATACTCCAATGTATTGTATGGAGTAGATCTAGTTACAATCATGGATTAGTAATTTTTACATTCATATAATTTGATTAAAGTAAGAGTAAATTTGGATATTTCTAAAATACTTATACAAAGACTATGTGGTCTAGAGAGCTTATGTATCAGAGTTCTTGATTAGAGCTATAAATAACTATTAGTATACAATAATGTTTTGAAAAAATTTATCTAGTATATATTTTTTAAAAATATTAATATGTGCAAGTGATTAGACTTTTCTAGAATAAAATAGTGCATCATGATGTGTGCCTAAAGAATATGTTTTCATCTAATTATTTTTGTGCAATATAATCTAGGCTATACATGAGTGGTATAATATTGTACTTGCTTGTTTAATAATTATAGTGTAAATTTTATTATTCATGTTTGAGTAGGGTGTTAATGCACAATGAGCTATGATAGTATGGAATATCATAGAACACTTCAGTTTAGATGGATATGCTCAGATGGTACATACTGTAGATGTATGTCAAGAATTTCACATACATTGATGGATTAAATGTATATGTTAGTACTACTTGGATAATGTATTTTGTAACAGTTAGTAGGACATCATGAATGCATATATATAACTTTGAGAGTGTAAATGAATGTTAGGTTAGACTTTTATGTGTTTGTATGATTTTATTTGATATATGTTCTTGCTTGAGTAAAAGCATATGATTCTATGTATTTATGACTACTTGTATGAATGATTATGAGAAAACTACTAGTTGTGTCTTTGAACACCAGACTATGATATTATGGGATATCATGAGTGTAGTTGTTTGGATCTTATTGAAGTAATTGAGAATGTATATCTTAATGTGAACCATGCCTAGATGGTATGAAATATAGGTATTATTTCTTATATGAGTTAAATATTAATGTTAGATTCACTATACATTAATGAAATAAAAATAATAATTTTGATTGATCTATTCTTAGTATAGGACGAATCTAAATGAATCCTTAAGTTTTATACTATGTTATCTATGTTTATTATAGATTATGAATTTATAATTCTAATGAGTAGTAATACATACTCCATTATCTTAGGTAACACCACCAATATTGGAAGTAAATAATCTGATCAAGTCCTATGTTCTAAAATTAACCAATCTAGGTGATCTATGTTATTTAAATTTTTTTGCCAAAGTAATGTTAGATGTACATTACAATTTTATATGTTTGATTTGCATGTTGTGTGTATCATGTTAGAAACATATTTTCTTTATGATATATGTCATGTACTATAAATCTTTAGAAAATGGGGTACTGGCATGTTTCTCTTGATTCCCACACCATTATAACTACCTATCCATGAAGGGAGGGTCATTCCATGATAGGGGATTATGCGAGGGAATTTTGGTTCATGGTTTGTGTTGAAAATAACTTAGATGATGCTCTCCCTCCCCATTTCAGTACTTATATGGAGATAACACTTGATATTATCAGTGATACACAATTTGGTTTGACTTGAGATCTTGAGAGCTTGGTATATATTTATTATATTAGGTTGAATCCCTGAAAGAAATGTAATGGTATATATATATATATATATATATATATATATATATATATATATATACACCATTATATTTCTTTCAGGGATTCAACCTAATATAATAAATATATACCAAGCTCTCAAGATCTCAAGTCAAACCAAATTGTGTATCACTGATAATATCAAGTGTTATCTCCATATAAGTACTGAAATGGGGAGGGAGAGCATCATCTAAGTTATTTTCAACACAAACCATGAACCAAAATTCCCTCGCATAATCCCCTATCATGGAATGACCCTCCCTTCATGGATAGGTAGTTATAATGGTGTGGGAATCAAGAGAAACATGCCAGTACCCCATTTTCTAAAGATTTATAGTACATGACATATATCATAAAGAAAATATGTTTCTAACATGATACACACAACATGCAAATCAAACATATAAAATTGTAATGTACATCTAACATTACTTTGGCAAAAAAATTTAAATAACATAGATCACCTAGATTGGTTAATTTTAGAACATAGGACTTGATCAGATTATTTACTTCCAATATTGGTGGTGTTACCTAAGATAATGGAGTATGTATTACTACTCATTAGAATTATAAATTCATAATCTATAATAAACATAGATAACATAGTATAAAACTTAAGGATTCATTTAGATTCGTCCTATACTAAGAATAGATCAATCAAAATTATTATTTTTATTTCATTAATGTATAGTGAATCTAACATTAATATTTAACTCATATAAGAAATAATACCTATATTTCATACCATCTAGGCATGGTTCACATTAAGATATACATTCTCAATTACTTCAATAAGATCCAAACAACTACACTCATGATATCCCATAATATCATAGTCTGGTGTTCAAAGACACAACTAGTAGTTTTCTCATAATCATTCATACAAGTAGTCATAAATACATAGAATCATATGCTTTTACTCAAGCAAGAACATATATCAAATGTAATGGTATATATATATATATATATATATATATATATATATATATATATATATATTAACAATAGTTGATTTATTAGTGAACCAATTATAGTTATGTGCTAATTTATTTACTTTTGTTAGATTTGTAAAAGATATATATTGCATTAGTTATTTGAATTACTATTGTTTTAAGTTATAGATTGGATATTTTAATGTATTTATTTGGAATGAATGTTAAGTAAATTATTATTTTTTTAAATATTTATTTTTTAAGTATGACATGACGGGTTCTAACAAAATTCTTATCGAGGTACATATGTTCTCTATCAATTTCTCCCATTATTTAATATATTTATATTGATTCATTTGTATATTACTTTTGTATGCAGGAATAGGATACCACATCAAGATTCATAAATCCAAGACCAATCCACTCCTAAATTTTTTTCCTCAAGTAATTCATATACATTTTTTTATATTATGGATTTTTAAAATTTTGGACAGAATAAGATTCTTTATGTTGTAAGGAACCATTAAGTTGAATTCATATCTCTCAAGAAGTATTAAAATATTCCCTATAGATTTGGTTAGATAAATATGGAAATACTTAAAGAGTTACCTTATGGATATTTTTACTACCTTATTGTAGTCAATAAAATATTAAAATTATTTAATTGTCTTATAATTAGGTTGGGCTAAGAATCTTTTTTTTCTCTCTTAGACCTAGGGTGGAAGATTTATTTTTTATGATATGTAGTACCATCTCTTATGTTTTTATTAGTTTATAAATTAAATATGATCAATATGATCTTAACACGAGAGGCATTTTATGTGAGAAAGTGTGGAAAGATTCATCTCACATCCTACGACCAAAGCTAAAGTTTTTTTAACTGTCATTTTTTGCCATGTGTGAGGAGGTGCAAGAAAGGTATTATTTGTGTTTTGTAAAGTTGATTGAAATTACAGGTATAAATTTTTTAATAATGGTTGACATGTAGTGGTTGACAATTGGATAGTGGAATTGACTAGCTAATCATTGAGTGAAGGCCACACAATGGTTTTGAGGATGTGTGGCAAGATTTATAGTGTATGGTGTTTAACCATTTTGATCCAAGTTTAATTTTAGGCCATTGACATACAATAAAATCATTTTTTATGTATTTTTATTAAAATAATATTTGAAATCTATATACTTTTTTTATTTTCGAATAGTAGTTATCAAGTTCTCTTATATTGGTTTGGCTATACTTTCTCATATACTACAACGAAATATGTGGAAGCTGATGTGAACAATACTCCTAACAAAAAAGGATTCATTATGAGAGGCCTACTATTGTATTCTAATTTACTCGACTAACTAATTTTTTTGTGGTGTTCCTTTGTGTAATTTATTATACTAATGTTTTGTATAAAATTATACTCTCCAATATAAAAATAATTGATGTTTTAAACAAAATAAAACAAAATTTACTAGTCGCTTTATTAAGGAATCTAATGTCTGCCTCTATAACATAAAAATGATGTGAAATTAATCATACATTTAAACTCAAATAAGACGGAGATAAACACTTTTAAAAATAATCCATTGAGACTACAAAAGAATGAATATATAAGGAAAAGTTTGAAAATTTTAAAAAATCTATTAATTCATAGCAACGCATAAGTGGGCTCTGATAGAGTGATTAGAACCCAAAAAAATGTAGACTAAAAAACAACAAATTCCTACCAAGTCATGCAGATTAGGCCCTTGTGATGAAGTTGGAAAATAACATCTCCTATTTTAGAGAACTGAAAAAACTTCCTAGAGGAATTACTTTTTATTTGAGATTTAATTTTTTCCCTCACAGGGGCCAAACAAATTATTTTTATGATTTTTTGGTGCTTGGGAATTTCACATGCCCACTACACAACAACTCATTTGTTGGTTCATCATTTACCTTGA
>JARHVA010001147.1:3657500-3710000 GCA_037957365.1 Torreya grandis
TGAGATTTATATTAGTCAACTACATGTTGTGATAGCCCCCCAAGTATGTCCAAATAAATATATGTGGATAAATGGATATTTTTAGTCTCGATATTAGGGGCTTTGGGTCCCAGATAGTTACATATATAGGTAGATGGATATGTCTCTATCGAATGTACATGTACATCGATCTCTTTAATTTATATATAGGTAGATGGAGTGATCCCATCTCAAAACTTCATATGATATAGGGCTGACCCATATAAATAAATAGGAGGTCCTAAATTGATATATAAGCAAATGGATAACTCTCTATCAAATGTATATGTATGTAGGTCTATTCTCTATATAGAGTCTAGATCAGACTATAGGTTGACTCCCAATATATTGAACCAATGATCAATCAAAAATGACTTACCAATTTAAAACCAAATCCCAAGATCTCATCAACCAATGACTGACAAACTTACAAACCAATTTTTTTTATTTTTCCCAAAACTAACAATTGATAGAGATGACCCAATCTTTGTATGTAGATTTATATATTTAAGATGAAGTATATTAAAATATACTATAATAGATAATCTAAAATCAATATAATATATCATAATATAAAATATATATTAATATAAAATATAATATATCATAATATGGAATATACAGTGTTGGTTTCTAGTTATACACCTCTATCACTTGATCTTGTACACTTAAAGAAAATCACAAACTAATATGAAAAAACCATAGTATGTCATTATATCCAAGCAAGGGTTTGGAATCTAGAATGGACTAGACAGATAAAATGATAGAGAGGCACTGCCAAAGGTTATGGTTAGCTCCCTACTACTTCTGGCCCTACTTGAACCAAGGTGAGAGGACATATGGGGTAACTTGTTCACATGGAGAGATTTTGAAATTTAACCTCCTTGTTTGGCATAAAGATGCACAAACATGACTAGGTCACAACCAAACTTTTTGAATCCACCTATGAAGGGTTGTCATAAATAAATAAATGCTCTAGATCACATATATGCTACTAAAGACAGATATAAAAGTGCTTGCAATCCTCAATCTAAATATTTTTTAATAACAGGGATGGACAGAAGACTAAAATGATAATATCTAAATCACAAGATGTAAATAATTGTTATATAATCAATATCTAATGCATATGAAAGTAAATAACACCTATGATATATAATAAGTGTGTATTATTTTTAGGTAAAGACAAGGTAGGATAACTTGTTAATAATAGAAATGGGTAGTGTGCTGGTGGTTTTTAAAATAGTAGGGTTTGTTTCAACATACATGACATCACCTATTACAAATATGGAGGAAAAATAAAATTCAAGCCATGGAAACTACAGGGACAAATTTTCATCCATTGGTGCCAATAGAATGTAAATTCCCGAATGATCCTTGAAACCTTGGAACATAAACTAACACTAGAATCTCAAATACTTTCTCCTCCTAAATATAATATCCTAGGGTGACTTAATGAGGTATTAAATGAAATATTTCCAAATATCTATGAAAAAATGGGTTTATAACCTAGATCTATGCCTAAAATGACAACCATACATAAGTACAAAGTTAGACATCCAATCAGCATAGCATGTAAAACATCTCATTGTATTTCATTAACAAAATATAGTAAAGAACCACAAGAATTTTCAATTAACTTGAAATAAAATATTACATACACCATTATTTCAATATTCTACCATGGGGACAAGAATGGTGAGATTTCTCCATTTTGGACAAGGGAGACATAAACATTCTCTCAGAGCTTGCTAATGGTTGTACACTTACAACCACCTTAGCATGGGAGACAAGATATACACACAATAGTTGATCCCAAAAATTTTATAGAACCTCAATTTAGAGAAAAATGAACAACCAAAAACAACCTAAGAATAGAGGAGAAACCCTCTTATAAATTTTTAACCTTTTTCAAATTTGGGACTATGGGTTGTAATTTGCAAAATTGCAAAGTCTCCCTCCAAATTATACCAAGATGCTCCTAGCTAGAAAATATTTCTTACCACACCTAAAATCTTCATCCATTTTAAAGAAAAATCGTTAATATAATTACTTCTATAAGGAATACTGAAGATTTATAATAAACCCTTTGATTTCTCGACTGAAGATACCTGTTTACATGATTTGGAAGGTGAAATTTTTATGGAGGAGGTTGAACAAATTTTGTCCTCAATTGTAACTATTTAGAGATGTCCTTAACCACTTTCTTACATGTCTATAACCTTTTAGATGGCTACCCATCCTCTTACCCATGGCATGTAATAATGTTCTCTTGTAATGATAACATTAAGATGCTCCAACTATGGTAGAGGTAGAAAATGATCCACAACCATATGCTCTAGAATGACTCAAAAACGTTATTTTATGCTTTGAATTCTTGCCTATCTATGAAGGACCCATAAATTTTTACTCTTAAGTGAACACATGGCACACTACATCAGATCCAACTAGGCAGTCATGGGTCTTAAAAGTGACTAAGTTGCTTACTTGGACCTAATCTAGACACATGCCACTTTTTCATCCAGTCTTGAAGTTGGATCAAATACACACCATCAATATTTTTAAAAAGTATCTAGGTATTAAATTCAATGTATGCTATTGATTTTGATTTAGGCCTCCAAGATCCTTTCACTTGGCATCTTTGTGGTTTCTCTAAGTACCTTACCAATAACATTGATTGCTTGAATGTTATCATGACATATGGTAGCCTCTCCTTAGATCTTTGGCCCCATTGAAAAGTCAACTCTTTCCTCATATTGTTGGATCTTTGAAATATGATTGATATTTAATTATGAGTTATAGGCTTGACACCTGTCACTTCAACATTTGCATTGATATCCATTGAAATGTCCATCTTCATCTCATGCCATTGATCTGATTGACTTAGATCAAACATGCTCCATTGGTACTTTAAACTGAAGATCAAATGCTGATCATTGATCTATATCTAGCTCATCATGGTTATGACACATGTCAACACCACATTTGACCTAGACCCTTTGAAAATTTTTCTCTCATTTGCATCATCGATCTACTAGATGTATAATCGACCGTAAATCATAGATTTGATTTATCACCAACACTAAAACACTAATCCTTCTTGCATCCCTTTAGAGGATCTTTGACTTACCAACCTCTCCTCATCATTAGATCTATAATAATGTTCCCATAATGGTGACACATGTCACCTTCTCTCTCATCTTAGGGATTTTTTGAAGTCTTGACCTATTTTTCACATTGGTCAGGATCTATACACTTTATCGCACACCATCGATTGATAATAACACTCTCAATCTTTTAACTATACACCATGAACTTGACACTTGTCATTTTTACACTTATCCTGAGTCCTTTTAAATTTCCATCTATAATCACACACCATCAAATCATCTTCCCTGACTTAATGTGCACCATTTGATTGTGATCCAATAGGTCAGTTATGATTGATTCTAAGTTAAGAATGAAAACAATTAAGTCAGAGGTTTGGTAATAAAAAAATTAATATAAAGTCTTAGCCTAAGGTTTTGTTATATATGATGAAATCTTTATGATAGGACTTTGAACTAAGTTTATAATAAAGGGACCAAGTATTAGATAGACCATGATAATAGATAAAAGGGACCAAATATGAATTCAAACTAAGGTTTGGTCATGTTAATAAACATGACTAAACCTTAGTATAAAAATTAAACCAAGTTAATGACATTTTTTAAAAAGCACTACCGCATAAATTGTTCCTACAAAATTTGAATTTAAATCAAAGGGATCAAGCTAGAAAAATTAGAACAAGGGTTTTTGGATGCTTACACATGAATTCAACTTGGCTTTACAAAATAGGCATTTATACTTAGAAATCGCTCAAGTGCTTTAGTGCAATTTTGGGCACTAACATTGGCTCTTTCCTAGAGATGTACACCCCCTGTAGGTGTGTAAAGAACCCAATAACATAGGACTAGGTGCTAATCCTTTAGGTCACGGAGTAAAAACTTAGTCAATTCATAGATAATGCCCATGGAAGCTCAAAAAAATAGGGAAGACTTACAAAAACAAATCAGGAGGATCTAAAAATGAACACATGATAAAAACATGAAAGGAAACTATATAATCAAGGCCCAAAGCAAAAGGGTAATAAATCAACAAAATAAGACTATATACTATATGATTATTTAAATAGTTTTAGACTCAATCAAGGAAGTGTTTTAGATGTCTACTATTGACTAGCATCTCAAGTATTTCACCATCTAGGTCTCTCAAGAAAAAATGGTGTTCCCCAAACTGACAATTAATGGAATAGAGACCCATCCAAAAGTCATATAATTTTCCATGCATGCCTTTCTCTTCATTCCTACTATCCTAAAGTATAACAGCATCACCTACTCAAAATGTCCTTGGAGTGACCTTCCTATCAAATATATTTTTCATCTTTTCCTTGAACATGAGGTGTCTTTCATGAGCTTGTCTTTGAATTTCATCAAGATAAACAATTCAGTTCATCCTGATTTCATAATGGTTGATTTTCTCATCATATTCTAGTTTTTCTTATGATCTGATAGGTTGGTAACTACAAATTCATAGGCATAACTACTGGAGCTCCATAAACATTCTCAAAAGGGTTTTTTCCTATAGCTATCTTTAGTGTAATCCTATAAGCCCACAATGTAAAATTAATCTATTCACCCCACTTCTTATTATTGGCTTATAAATCTTGTTTATTGACTTTTAGCAAGTTCTTGTTACTATATTATACTTGCCCATATCTCTAAGGGTTGTAATTGGAAGCATACTTCATTTCAATCCCATAGTTTTTACACAATGCAACTAAAGGTTTATCTTTGAAACTTATGGCATTATCAGCAATAACTTTGACATGCACACCAAATCTAAAAAAAAATTGATTTAGAAAAAAATCTATAACCATCTAGTGTGTAACCTTATTTGTAGGAACCCCCTCAACCTCTTTTGTGAAGTATTTAATTGCAACTAGTATCCAGCTATGTCTAGTGCTTAACGAATCAACAATTTCTCCAATGAAATTTAATCCCCATTGTCTAAATGGGACTTCAATTATCACATGTTGTAAAGGAAGAAAACCCAAATATTTTATACTCCCAAAAAAATGCTAATATTTCTTGTAGTTTCTAACTTTCTGAGCAACATATTTTAATAGTGATGGCCATGAATAGCTAGTTCTCAGAATTTTATGAGCTATGACCTTAGGTGAAAAATGGCCACCACACACTCCATTATGAAAATCTTCAATTAGGTTATTAGTTTATTCTTCTAGCATGCATCTTAGGAGAATCCCATATGTATTCTTCCATGCAAATCTATTTTTAGTCAGAAGGTACTTTTGGGAAACAAGCTTAAGAGTTCTTCTTTGATTCTTGTCCAAGTTAGGAGGACAACTCATATTTTTAAAGTAGTAAATAATATAATTATACCATGGAGACATGTAAATTGACTTAGGGAATCATCAACATTGAAAATAGGAGTATTTACCTCAACAAATTTAAAATTGGTCTGAGCCATGAGCTTGTCTAGACCAATCATACACACTAAGTTGGTGTGTGAATATCCATGTCATACTCTTTCAACTTGTTGACCCACCTGCATTTCTTGTTGGACACTTCAGTCTCAGTCAAAATTTCCTTCACCATGATATGTGGAACATAAGAAAAAATATTTGAGCTCAAAATATAAGGTCTAAATGCTTTAACAACCTTCAAAAGAGTGAAGGATTACTTTTCAATGATGGTGTAATTCAATTAAGCACCTTGCATAGATTTTCTAAGGAAATATATAGGCTACTTGTGACCATCTTCATTCCTTTTTAAAATGATAACATCAATGGTATTGTATGATTCAAAATAGAATATCTAAAATGGCTTAGCGTAATTAGGGTTAGCCAAAAGAGGAACATAATTTAAAGCTCCCTTGATGTCATTGAAGACCTCCATGGCCTTATCCTCCCACTTGATGGTTTGGTCCTTCTTCAACATAGAATTAATAGATAGAGTTATCTCTTTAAATTTAGACACAAACCTCCTTATGAAACTAATTTGTCCAAAGAAGGACTAAATTCCCTTATTAGAATCTAGGATGGGCACTTTATCAATGGCTTCTAACATCTTGGGGTCAATCATGACACCATACTTGAACACTATATGTCCCAACAACTTTTCCTTCTATACTATGTAGTGGCATTTATTTATATTGAGTGAAATTCCAAACTCCCTGCATATGATCAACACTTTCTATAGATGCTCCAAATGTTCTTATCTAGTTTTGGATTACACAATAATATCATTGTGATAGAAAAATATAATTTTTTAATCATCCTAGAAAAAACATCTATAGCTAGTTGAAATGTTTTACCAATATTCATTAACCCAAAATGCATCCTCATATATACATATATGCCCTAAGGCATTGTGAAAGTGGTCTTGGGTCTCTCAAACTCCTTCACCACAACTTGGTTATATCTCAAGAAACTGTCTAGAGTGGATATCGTTTATGATATTATAACACTTTACAATAGTTTGTCCATATTGGGAAAGGGATAATTATATTTTAAGTAAGCTTTATTAAAATTTAGTAAATCCACATGCAATCATATGTCACCATTTTTTTCTAACAGGAACTAAAATTGGAACCTATTATGAATACCTAATGGGATGCATGATACCATTATCACTTAGCTTCTTTAACTCATCTCACATCTTAATAGCCAAGATGGGGTTAATAGGTCTCTATTTCTACATAAAAGTCTTTTTATAAGGATGCAATGGGATGATATGTTGGAATAAGTCTTCCTTATACACATTCAACTCATAATAAGACCATGATAAACAATCCTAGTACTTTCTTAGTAGATTCATATAAACTTGATTCTAAATTGCACTTAGGTGAGTACACAACCAATCCCTCCTTAGATTCTCATGAGAACCCAAATTATACTTAGTCACATCCTTTGAAATAAATGAGTCTCAAGTCTTGATTTTATTTGCTTCATCAAAAGATGCTTCTAAACATACCAATCCTCTAGGGAGCATGTTCATCTTTAGATAGACAATGTCCTTCCCAAATAAGGTTTCTTTTCCATCACAAACTTGAACCATAGATTTTAAGTCTATGAGTTGATCATGGAAATCAACTTCAATATATGAAAACCTCTTAATTTTTTCATCATCATCAAACACTTGTCTTTAATGAATATTTTTTGGGATTGAAGGCCTATCAAATACCTCCAATTGATATTGATACTAAGGGATTGCATTCCAATATCAAATTAATCACCTAACCCTACAAGTCTGTTAGGTTCTTCATTGAAAATTCTATCATGATAACAAATATTGAATGCATCAAAGAATTCAAGAAAATCCTAGACAAAATTATGATATTATTTCAACCTTTTATTTTTGGTGTCATAAGCATTATGGAATTGATTTTACACTAGCTTAGATTCACCCTTAGAAATCAATATTTTAATTCCATGTTCACAAGTAATTTGTAATCCAAGCAAGAGTGCCTAATACTCAACATTATTATTATTAGTTCACTCAAAGGATAGCTAAAAATGAAACTTGAAACACTTATCAGTGGGGGTCTATAATAAAACCCCTACTCAATTTCCAATATTGGAGCAAGCCCCATCAAAACACACTTCCAAACAGTACTTTCACTATGACATTCAACATCAAGAGTAGAAGGTTGCTCATTATTATCAATGTTCCCAATGAAGTTCCCAATCCCAATGTCTTCATATAATACTTCATCTTGAGCATGTTTCAAATATTTAATTACATGTAACATCTATGACTCTCTTTAAAGTTTGACCATCTTACCCTCCAACAAAATGGTGGTATAGGAAAGGTCCATTTGTAAACATCCACCCATGTTAGTAGCCCATTTACATGATAGAAACATCCCCCACTTAGGTGTGTAGTCAAAAACTACCATGTCTATATTCAAATACCTACTTGGATGCATTGACAACTACACTACCAATACCTTGACTTATCCAACAACTAGAAATTCTCATGAGTCTATGGCATAACACTTACCACAGGCTGATGTAATCTTAACTCCAAGCTCATTTAAAACACCTAAGGGCATTACATTACAAGAATCATAGGAATCAAACATGAAATTATGGACAATAAGACCATCAATCTATAGGGTTGTATAAAATGGATCCACAATCATCTGACTCTCTACTAATGTAGTCCCCAAATAAAATTCCATAGCGGGTTCAATAACCTCTTTAGATTCTTCATAATTTACCAATGGTGTTTGGGGTGAATCAATTTCATTTGAAGTTGACTTCTCACAAAATTCAAAGTATTCAAATGCTCTCTTCCTATGCTCAGGTATTCTTAATAATTCAACAAGTGGCACATTGATTTTCAGTTGGATCAACACTTAGGCCATATCACATATACTATATTAAGGGAAAGGGGTATTTATTAGAAAGGTAATAACACCCTTCAACTTGGATACAATCACTTAAGGTCTAAAGTGGAGTAGGCTTGGGTGGATTTTCATGCTTAGTAGCATCCTTCAAAGATAGATTTTATTTAACATCATTCACACCCTTAGGAATACTAAATAAGAAAGGTACTTTATTTTTAGTAGAATTACCTCTAGGATAAATAACTTAGAAAATGAGTACTATTTTAGAAGTATTATGAAGTACTATAGTTTTCTTTAGTTCTTTTCTTGCATCCTCTATCTTTATAACTGTAGGGGTAGTATCTTGAGGATCAACACCTTGATACTTGCTTCTCAATTAATATTCTTTCTCTTGGGTAACTAATACAATAATTAGTAGGTACCTATCCTCAACTGACAGAGTTCCCCCATCATATTTTTTAATCATAATTGATCTTAAAAAGTTAAAATCACGAATAGGTAATTCATATTCTTATGTCATATTAACCGCATAATAAAATTTGTAAGCTGAAACACATACCTTTTGTACCACACTCCAAAACTAATAAAAAATAATAACACTCATCAATTCTATATAGTTTTAAATCATACTTTGATGACTTTGACAATTGAACATCATAATCTTGTCACCAAATGGTATGGACTTAGGTTCATCTGTATCTTCATCAATTAGTTCAATTGTATCACATGGAAGACGTGGAAGGAATCATTTTTCACACCAATAAAGATCAATGTCACAACCTACCACATTCAATTTGGTGTTTGATGGATCAGAGACTTCTTTCACAACCTCTTTATTCTGATGTCTATCTAATTTTCCATCATGTGTAGGCCTCTTCCCTCTATCATTATCCTGATTATGAAAATAAGGCCCCCTTTGTGCTTAATTATGATTTGGATCCCTCTCTTCATTGGTAGACACATGAGGAATCCCCTTCTAAGTCCTTGCAATCTTGTAAGACATCTCTTTGATAGTGGAGGCCAAAGTATTAACCATTTCATCAAGGTTCACTATATTTATGGTCTATGTTTTTTCTTGATTGACTAATTTTACATCAGCCCAATTGTGCATAGGATTTCCCATAGCCTTTATATTATTTTCAATTTGGATGGCCATATTGAATTTCAACCACATGTTTGTGGGAGCCTTATCCTGTAAGAAGTACACATCCTTCTTATCAAAGGCATCCTAATATTTAATCAAGCACATTGTATCACTAGGCCTAATTTTCTTGAGAAGCCACATCATAACTTTGTTGAACTATGTAATGAAGTCTTGCACACACTCATTAGGATTCTTCTTGATATTTTCAAACTCAGCTAAAAGAAATATGGGATCAATTTTATCACCATAATGAATTCTAAGAACATTCTTCATTTATTCCCACAAATCAATGCATCTATAGGGAATGGAATTGAACCACTTACATGCATCTTATTTCAATGTTTGTACTAACAACTTAATGCACACGTCTCCATGCTCAAACTCATAATTTTTCATGATATTGTGAAAATCTCTCAGGTGTTGATCACCACTCACTACATTGTTCCCTTGGAAATTTAGAAGGCATTTACTTGCTTCATTTGGTGCTTCATTATGATAACCTTTCATGTTGTCAAAATTGATAATATTGAATCTGGGAATGTAGAATGCAGGACATTCATCCTCATCTAGTTCATTATGCCTCATGATTGGTTTAATCAGAGGTTTAAAAATAATGAGAAAAGGGATGTGAGGGGGCGAATGAGGGAGGATTGGTAGATCAAACATAGGGGGGATTCAACTAGTTGAGAAGGAGTTGGATAATAATTAGGACTTAAAAGAGATATAAAAGTATTCAATAATGGGAATTTTAACAAAAATCTCAAGATTATCAGGATTGTGGCAATTTGGATAATGTTTAGTAGTCAAACTTTTCCCTTCAACAAGCCTCCAAAGTTTCCTCCCTCTTCTTTGATGAATACTTAAGGGTGAGACAAGTTGCCTAGGCAGGTCACCTTTGAAGGATGATCTCAATCCTTACATATTTGCAATAAATAAAACATTAAAAGCCAAAAATTAATATATTCAAAATAGGCACCAATCTTCCTTAAAGCTAGATAGTAAAGTTGGAGTCGATATTAAAATCACAATTCTAGAATATAATAGTCAACACATTGATTATGATACATGCTAAAAACATGCTTATATAATTTAATGATAAGATAAAAGACAAACACTAAAAGTTTTAGAATTATGTCCAAAAGGGGAAAACACACCTTCCAACATGTAATTTTAATGTCTTTTTACAATAATCTCAACGTAAGTCAAATTGTGAAATATTTCAATTCATGGTATATCCCTAGTGGAGCGGTACAGTGTTAATGGCCAAGATATACTAAATGCAAGCTCAAATAACCCTAGATTTCAAACACATGAAATAATATGAACAAAATTATCTAAAAAATCAACTAAGATTACATGAAGCAAATATAGTGGCAGATAACTTTTCAAACTTAAACTCTTACAACTAGCTCTAACTCTCTGCAAGAGTCTCCAACAACACAAGTGACCAAGACTTCAATTTTAGTCATCAATAATGATGCCAATAAAGTGTTGGTTCCTATTTTTAAATCTTTATCACTCAATATTTCATAGTTGAATAAAATGGAAAACAAATATAAAAATCCCAGTAGTATGTCATTATAGTTGGGGAAGGGTTTAACTTCTATAATAGACCAGATGTAAAAAATTACTGAGAGACATAGATAAAGGGTATGGTCAGCTCTTTGCTACTTCGGGTTCTATCTAAACCAAGGTGAGATGACCTATGGGTTATCTTTCCCATGTGGAAAGATTATGTAATTCAACCTCCATGGGGTTTTTTGGCACAAATAGACACAAGTGTGACCATAAAACAACCAAAATTTTTCAATCCACTTGACAAGGGTTGTCACACGGAATGGACAAATTCATAAAAAACACATATAAGCTATTGGAGATAGATATAAAAGTGCTTTCAATCTTCATTCTAAAGAATTTTTCATAACAAGGCTAGATGGAAGATAATAATGCTAATATTTAAATCACAAGATGAAAATTCATGTTATATAAGTAATATATTATGCATTTTTAGGTAAATAACACTTATTATATGCAACAAGTGTGTATTATTTGTAGGGAAGGACAATGTAGGATATCTTGTTAATAATAGAAAGGAGTGGTTTGCTGGTGGTTTTTCAAACAATAGTTTTTGTTCCAACATACATGACATCACCTATTTCAAATATGTAGGAAAACTAAAATGCAAGCCATATAAACTACAAGGAGAAATTTACATCCATTGGTGCCAATAAAATGCAAATGCACAAATGATCCTTGAAACCCTATAACATACATTGAAACTAGAATCTAAAATACTTTATCCTACTAAATTCATGAACCCAAGGGTGCCTAATGATGTATCCAATTAAATAATTCCAAATCTCTATGAAAAATGGGTTTATAACCAACATCTATGCCTAAGATGACAACCATAATAAGCACAAAGCTAGATATATAATCAGCATAGCATATAAAATCATTGATTACATTTCATTAACAAGATATAATAAATAACTATAACTATTTTACATTAAATTGAAATAAAATATTACATATACCAATGTTTTAAAATACTACCATGGGGATAAGCATGGTAAGATTTCTCAATGTTGGATAGGGAAGACATAAATATGCTCTCAGAGCTTGTTAATGGTTGTACACTTGTAACTACCTTAGCAAGGGAGACAAGATATACATATAGAAGTTTATCCCAAATTTTTTTTAGGACCTTGACTTAGATAAAAATGAACAACCAACAACCTAAGAATAGAGGAGAAGCCCTCTATTTATATAATCTGTGCCTTTTTCAAATCTGGGAATGTGGGTTGTAATATGCAAAATTGTAAAGCGACCATAAAAATTCTACCATATTGTACCCATATAGAAAATATTCCTTGAAACACTTTAAATATTCATCCATTTTCAAGAAAAATTATTGATCAAACTAGCTTTATAAGGAATGATGAAGATTTAGAAAAAAAAATGATTTCTTGACTAGAGATGCCTTTTTACATTATCTAAAAGGTGAAATGTTTGTGGTAGATGTCAAATAATTTTTTTTCCTCATGTGTAACTTCTTGGATATTTCCTTGACCACTTTATTGAACAATTGGAACCTCCTAGGTAGTTGTCTTTCCTGTTATACACACCATGGAACAACCTGCTCTTACAATGATGACATTGAGATGCTCTAGCTTTGGTAGAGGAAGAAAATGATCTATAACCAAAAATATGATCTAAAATGTCCCATAGACCCTATTTTTTTCTTTTAATTCTTTCCTTTCCATGAAGGATCCACCAATTTTAACTTTTAAGCTAACTATTGACACATATTGACACATGGTACCCCACATCAGATCCAACTAGGCATTTATGGGGCTTAAAAGTGACTAAGCCATTTACTTGGATCTAATATGGACACACATCAAATTCTCATGCAATATTGAATCTAGATCAAATATGCACCATCGATATTTTAAAAAAGTCTTTAGGTCTTGACTTGATCTTAATTTGGGCCTTCAAGGTCTAGCCGTTTGGTAGTTCCATGTGTTTTCTGAGTAACTTACCAACAATGTTGATTACCTAAATGCTATAACACCATATAATATCCCCTCATTATATTTATGAACCTATTAAATTTTTACCTCTTCATTCACATTGTTGGATATTCAAAAATGCTCAAGATTTAATCATGAGTTGTGGGCTTAACACCATTCACTTCCACATTTTCTTTGAGGTCCATTGAAATGCCCACCACCATCTTGTACCATTGATCTCATTTCCTTAGATCAAACATGTTATGTTGATCCTTTAAACCTAGGATCAAATGTTGACAATTGATGTATATATAGTTCATTGTAGGTTTAACACATGTCACTACCGTATTCGACTCATACCCTCTGAAAAGTTTGCTCTCATTAACATCATTGATCTAGTAGATGCACAATCGACCATGAACTATCGATTTACTTGGTCACTCACCAAGATAAAGACACTTATACTTCTCACATCATTTTAGAGGATCCTTAACTTGTTGACCTCTTCTTACCATTAGATTTGTGACAGGGTTCCCATGATGCTAACACGTGTTACCTTCTCACTCATCCTAGGACTTTGTTGAAGTCTTGACCTATTTTTCACTGTCAATCAAGATATATACACTTTTTCTCATACCATTTATTGATGGGAACATCCTCAATATTTTAATCATGCACCATGATCTTGACACATGTCACTTCTATGCTTGTATTGAGTCATTTTTTGACTTTTTAGCTTTGATCATGCACCATCAAATCATATTCCTTGAGTTAATGTGTACTATTCAATTATGATCTACGAGGTCAGTTGTGATTCTCTCCAACTTAACAATGAAAATAATTATGTCAAATTTTAGGGAATAAAGAACTTAATATAAAGCCATAGTCTAAGGTTTTGTTGTATACAATAGAATCTTTAGTATAGGAATTTGAGCTAAGTTTATAAAAAAGGGACAAAGCATTATATAGACCATGATAATAGATAAAAGATACCAAGGGCCATGGGATATAAAAGGGACCAAATATGAATTTAGACGAAGGTTTGGCCATGTTAATAAACATGACTAAACATTAGTATAAAAAATAAACGAAGTCGATGGCATTTTTTAAAGGGTTCCCGTGTAAATTATTCCTACAAAATTTGAATTTAAATCAAAGGGCCTAGGCTACGGAAATTATAAAAAGGTTTTTAAGATGTTATGACATGAATTCAACTTGGCTTTATAAATTAGGCATTTATACTTAAAAAGGGCTCAATTACTTCAATGCAATTTTGGGCACTAACATACAGTAATATAATATATATATATATATATATATATATATATATATATATATATATATATATATATATATATATATATATATATATATATATATATATATATATATATATAGACACACACACACACACACACACACACACACACACACACACATATATTATATATACATATATATATATATATATATACATACACATATATATATAATATAAAATATAAAATATATTAAAACATGTTATATAATCAAATATAAAATATAATATAATCTAAACTAAGAGCAATTTAGAATTTTGAGATTTTTTTATTTGGATAAAAAAATTGAAGTGAATATGGGTACATATAATCAATATCAAGATTAAAGCTATAAACATTCATAATATTATGATTGTCTTTCTTGGCCAACTACTAGGGTGATTGAACACGGTGTAAATTTAGTAGATATTTTGGATTTAAGGTAGATGTTGGATTTAAATGGCTTGCATCCATAATCAAGTAGTTCATAAATTTTAAGGTGGTGGGTTTTTTTATTGGACATTTTATATCATGATGGGTAAATAGGATAACATGATGCTTATTTTATTATGAAAAGGATCCATCTATGACATCCAAACTCTATATCATAACATGGGTCCATCTATGCTACTGATATATTGACACAAAGAAATATTTCAAAGTGAGTTGGGTAATGATGATGAGGGGTAATGATATATCATAACATGTTGGTAATTTTTTAAAACTCTCAAATACTTACACTTAAAACCCTTAAACATTCACAGTGATGCATTTGACCAAACTCTTTGGGTAGTCTTTGGGAAAAAAGAGTTTTTACTCAACTATGATATCTATTTCTCTAGGAAGAATATACACCATGTAGATTTGAACTAAGTAGTTACAGAGAAAGATTTATTCATGGTAATGTATTCTATATAAAATTATTCACTTAAATTATTGGTTATCATTTACATATCATGCTACTACAATGAACAAAAAAATAGTAACTAGTAGAATTATCAAATGGATGTTGTTGTTACAAGAATTTAAAATTAACATTATGGATATGTTTAGTAAATACAATGTAGTTACATATTTTATATCTATACTAAAAATTTATGAAACTAATATAATAGTATATGAAACTTTTACTCACCAATATATCTTTTTATTACTATTAACACTCCTTAGTTTGTAGACACTAGAATCTATTTGGCTGCATTTCAGAATCCTACACAATTTTCACCAAATGGAAAACATAATTTGGTGGCTAAAAACATCCAATATTCATGTATTTTTGTATACCTCTTCCACACTAGACATTATTTGATCATGATAATATTTTTGAGATAGGATGAAGTGTTCTGTATCATTAAATCATGTATTGATGAACCATATAACAGTAATTTTGTAGCAAAGAGGACAATGTAAAAAATCCTTACCACTGATTATTGTTGGCTTAATCTTCATAGTTATTTTATTATATATACTCACCAATGTTATAAATTCCAACATACGAGGAAACACACAAGATCATCTGATATTTTACTTTATCCATAAATATCCTTTGAACCATTAAAAAAATTGGGGATTGGATATATTTGCCCAATAAATCCATCCTCTCAAATCTAGGAATATATTTTGCTTTTTAAAAACTACCTCACAAAATTGGTATAATTTGGAGTTTTGAATCATGCATGAGATGAAAAGGTAACATTATTTATTTATGAGGAAATCATCACAAGATATGGAGTTCTATTAAAGATATCATCATATCACGGTCCATATTTCATTTATGATTTAATTTTAACTCTTGTATAAGAGTATACACTTAGGCATCCTAAGTCCACTGCATATCATCCATAATATAATAGACAACTAGATCTCACTAATAATGATTTGTATGGCATCCTCAAAAAGTATTATCTATAAACAACCATTATTGGGAATAATGTCTTATAAATGTTGTGTGATCTTATATAATAACATGGAATAAAACCATGAGGTTCACACCCTATGATGGTGTCTATGGTAAGAAGGTTGTTCTTAGTATAAAGTGAATTCAAGACTCTAATATCTAACCTATAACTTGGCATGGATTTGATAGAAAGATGAAAATAAAAGGTCATGCACCTCATCTCTCTCAATGAGATGAGAATAGATTACATACATCAAATAACAATAATTTAGTATAAAAGTATCAAATTGCATGACAAGTTCATTAAAGTAAGTGATTTATATCTAAGTGATTCAATATTTTTATTTAAATACAAGGACCATGAAGACAAACCTAAGATTAGATGGTTATCCCCTAATGAAATTGAAAAGGTATTTGATAATAAATCAATCAAGATATGAAAAATTGATCTATTAATATTGAATTTTATGGTCAATGGACACTATCCCAAGTTGTGCATGACACATATCTCTAAATAAGAGTTTATTCAAAAGCAAATCTCTAAGGACCATCCTCTTATAGACATGGGAATCAACTATATACTAGATAAACATTTTGAACAACATCTTAGGTCATCATAAAATCTTTATTAATTTTGGAGAATACATTTCAACTCCATTTTTACAAGGTAAGTGCATGACATCTTGTAACTTTAGTCTAAAAATAAGATTTTTTGGCTAGCTAAAACTACATAAAAAGGATATGAGTGAAAACCCAAATTTATGGACAGTCATGAGTAAATGTTTATATAAAAAAATATAAAAATATAAAAATAGAAAAATAGAAAAATAGAAAATTATAAAAATAGAAAAATATTAAAATTAAAAAAACTATCAAAATTACCAAAGCGGAAAATCATCTTTCTGACCACCTAGGTGGAGAAAAATCAATAAAATGTCTTCTAATATAAGTAATTACTAACTCCTAGTTGTTATTAGTCCATTTTAATTTGTTTAAGATAATATTTAAACCTAAAACATCTAAATATTTAGGTAATCATATAAAATTGTAGTATCTAAACTTGTAGGTAATCATCTAACCATGTGACTTCTAAACATGAAACATCTACATGAGTACTCAAATGTTGTATTTTCATATCCATAATATATATAGTATTTCTCATTTTATATTTTTTCAAAGGTAAGGTGAATGCATTTTTTAATATTTTTCTAAGTAGTTTTATATGTGAATAATTATTGAGGTCCCTAAAATGCACTTGCACCCAGTATTACATCTCTCATTATTGTAAAGGTGTCACCTCTAGAAGTAACTTGAATTCTTCCACCCATATTTCCTTTTTTTTTTTTTTACTAAAAGAGGTTTTAATTAGGAAAATTATATCATTTAAATATTGTCTCAACATATTATGATACATCAACCGAAGGAATGATAATTTAATTTCAAACTAAACATCGAATAACATATTTTTCTCATAGTATTCATGCAACAACAAAACTTATCTTTAGTACTTTTAGAAAAAAATCATCAAAGTAATATTTTCCATAAGCTCTCAACTATACTACATCTCATAATTTCATCCAAATTATGGCTCCTAATAGAGGATCTCTAGTCAAGTATCATTATCCATATGCAACTAAGAATATTATTGGTCAACCAAATGTGATGGACCGTGCACTTATCTTAAGAATTTAAACTAATATGTAATTTATTTTGTAATTTATTTTACTATCTTTATTGCTAATTATTATGATGTGAATATTTATGGGTAATCCTTTGAAAATATATTTTCTCCATGTTTCTTTTATTTTATACCACATCATTCCAATGAGTTTTCATCATCCAATGTCATGCTCCCCTATCATCACTTTTTCATTGGATTAATTTTTAACATAGCTTAAGTAATTTAACATATTTTCCCATTAATTAAACCTAAGAAAAATTTAATGCTTTGAGTTTGTTGGGATAATCAATGATATTTTGCACATGTAATCTGTAAAAACACACTAGGCATGAAACACACCAACCAATGAAGGACATGTGTTCTGAATGATAGAATTGTAATAATTTAACGATGGAAATCTATTATTAAATCCTAATAATCCTTTTTAAAAATACCATGTTGATTCCTAATAAAATAATGTGTTATTTTTTAACTAATAGGAAGCTACAAGAGTGACATTAACAATCAAGTGAATAACATACATAAAATGGGAGTAGATATATGGTGCATCAAACCCACATACCATATAGCATAGTGGAATAATACAAGGGTAGTGAAAATTTTATAATATGTAGGGTGGATGGTATATGTGAAGAGATTTATAGGGTATGATTTTATTATAGTGAAAAAGTCTTCCTAGACCTAATAGAATTATAAAGAAAATGTAAAAGGAGTAAATATGTTCATAACATGATAATTGATATCATAACCAACTTATCTACCCATTTCATGAGAATAATGGATATAAATACATATTATTCTTGATGCAATTGAAAGGATTATAAGGCCAATATACCAACTATAATTTGACATTGAAGGTATAATAGGTTTTCTATCCTTAAAACATCACACCATTTGGCCATATTTTCATTCAAATAATTTATAATACAAAGAATGTTATCTTTTGTATATACTACTCACTTGTACTATTTAAGTCATATTTAACATGACCATATCATAAACATTACAAATTAATTTATAAACCTTTAAACATAAATCATCAGGGAAATTTAGAAAGGGAAGCCTTCAATAATTACCCACTGTTCATTAATAACATTATTTGTTAAAATAGTTTTAACCTCCACCATACCTAATATAAGTTGGTAAATCTTTGTGTCGATGGATCATTTTTGACCTCAAGTTGTTTCTCATATAGAACACCTAGAACATCCCCACCTATAACATCTCCTCCACTACTAAATATTAAAATATTTTTGAAACATCATCTACTAGACCAAATATACTCTCATAAGTTAATATCCATGTGAGTGAGAACAATAAAATATTCCTCAAAAGATAAAACTTCAAAAGAAGTTATGAGTTCGGATGAAAAATAAGATAACAATGAGGAAGACATTAGAGAACGTTTAAATATTAAATATGTATGTATGTATGATTGTATGTATGTATGTATGTATGTATGTATGTATGTATATTTAAAATAAATTTTAAATTTAATATTATAGTTCTAATTTTTATAATATATTTAAATTGTTTCATAATGGAACAATGTTTTTATGGATAAAGCTTAAATGCTCATAAAAAAGTTAAAAAGAAAAATGGAAAAAAGAAAAATACGAAAGAAAAAAAAAACTAAAAAAAGTACCTAGGTGGAAAATCATCTTATTGACCACCTAGGTAGAAAAAGACATAAATAAAACTTCATTTGTTATAAGTGTGTGCTAAATTTCCTAGTTGTTACTAGTCCACTTTCAATTTTTGAAGGTAAGATTCAAACCCAAAACATCTAAAAATTTAGGTAAGTATATAAAATTGCTGATAGAACAAATATTCTAGGATATATATTACATTATTAGAGAATCTTTTACCATGGTTGTAGATAATTTAGTCTCCTCCCTTATCAAAAAATAGTTACCATATTTTTGGTAATAGGTTATGTATATATTGATCTTTGGGTCATGAATAAAATAAGTAAGAAGTTTTCTCTATGTGTAATTTTTTGTGTTCTCTCTCTAATATACCAACAATTGTAGTATCTAAACCTATAGGTAAACATCTAGCCATGTGACTTCTAAAACTATATCCTCTAGTTCTATCTAAATAATACTTCCAACTTTTTGTAAATAACTATGTTTAAACATGCAACATCTACATGAGTACTCAAAAGGATGGATCTTCCTATCCATAATAGAACAAGTATTTATCATATTTGATTTTTTCAAAGGTGAGGTAAACACTATTTTTTATATTTTTCTAAGTAGTTTTATCTATACACAATTATTATAGGTCCCTAAAATTTACTTTCAGCCACTGCTGCCTCTCTACTTCTTATAAAGTTTCCATATGTAGTAGTAACTTCAATCCTTACACCCACATTTCCTTATTGTTTGACCACATGAGGTTTTAATGAGGAAAAATATATCCTTTAAATATTGTCTCAACATATAATGATCCATAAGTTTAAGGAATGAGAATTTAACTTCAAACTAAACATCCTAACAAATATTTTTCTCATAGTATTGGTGCAACAACACAACCTATCTTTAGTACATTAAACACAAATTCACCAAGGTTAATTTTTTTTAAGCTCCCAACTATCCTATATTTATTAATTTCATGTAAATTATGGCTCCTAATAAAATATCTCTAGTGAAGTATCATTATCCATCTATAACTAAGAATATTATTGCTCAAACTAATGTGATGAACCAGATACTTATGTTATGAATTCAAAATAATATTTATTTGTTTTTATAATTTATTTTACTATCTATATTGATAATTACTATGATGTGACTATTTACGGGTAAGCATTTGAAAATCCACTTTCTCCACATTCCTTTTATTTTTTTCCCACATCCTGACAATGACTTTTCATAATCTAATGTCTGATTCCCCTATAATCACCTTTAATTTTGAATAATTTTTGACATACCACATTGACCCTATTTTCACATCAATTCCACTTGAGGATAAGTGAATGCTTTGATTTTGGGGAGATATTCTATGATATTTTACACATGTACTGTCTAAAGATATAATAGGCATGAAACTCATCAACCAATGAAGGTGACATGTTATGAATGATACAATTTTAGAACTATAAGGATAAAAATACATTATCAAATGATACACATCCCTTTAAAAATTAACATTTTTATTCCTAATAAAATAATGTACTAATTTTTAACCAATATGAAGTTATAAGAGTGACATTATTAACCTTGTGAATAACACTGGTAAAATGGGAGGAGATATATTGTGCATGATACCCACATACCATATAGTATTGTGTAATAATCCAAGGGTAGTGACCATTTTTTAATATGTAGGGTGGATGATATATGTGAAGAGACTGATAGGGTATGATTTTATTATAGTGAAAGACATTTGTCAAACTTGGTGTAGTTATATAATAAATGTAAAAGGAAATAAATATATTCATAACAAAATAATTGATATCTGAAGTGATTTATCTACCTATTGCATGTGAACAGTGGATAGAAAGACATGTAATTTTTAATGCAAGGTAAAGGCTTGTCAAGCCAAGATACTAACTATCATTTGACACTCAAGTTATAATAGGATATATTAATCTAACCCTTGGCATAATTTGACCATTTCCTTTTCAAATAATTCATAATGCAAGGAAGGTTATCTTTTCTATATTCCACTCATTTATATTATTTGATTCATACTTGACATGGCCATATCATAAACATTCCTAATTAATTTTTAAACCTTTTGAAAAGAATCATTAAGGAATTTTAGAAAGGAAATCCTTTAACAATTACGAATTATTAATTAATCACATTAATTTTGAATGAGTTTTATCCCCCACTACACCTAAAATTAGTTGTTAAAACTTTGTGTCAATGTGTCATCTTCGACCTCAAGTTGTTACTTAGCCTAGAATACATAGAACAACCACACATGTAACATCTCCTCCATCTATTAATAAGGTAAATATTTTTGAAACATCATCCAATACACCAAATATATTCTCTCATAGGTCTATATCAAAGGTAGTGAGAGCAATAAAATCTGAATATAAAATTATTACCTCAAAAGAGAACATTTCTTGAGAAGTTCCTTTTTTTTTTTAAGAATAAGATAACAATGAAGAAGGCAATAGAGGAATTTTTAATTACAAAGAATAAATTGAAGAAGAGGAGGTATAGGAATAAATAGAGTAAAAAGAGGTAGAGGAAGAAATGGAAGAAAAAGGGGTAGATGAAGAAATGGAAGAAAAGTCTATTTCTAGTGAATAAATCTAAGAAAAGGAAATGGAATAAGAAATTATTTCTAGTTAAAAAGAGAAATAAGCATTATAGGAAGATTTTTATATCAATGAAGAATCCAAAGAATAGTAATTAGAGGAATATATTATTAAAAATGAGTAATTTTTATTAGGGTAAGTATAGTTTTTGAAAGGGCCCAAATCTTTGTATGAGAAACTAGAATCAGCAATAAATCCCATAAAAATAAACACCTTAGAAGTTTTTTACCAAGTTGTATAAAAAAGACAAAACAACCAAGAGGGAAAAATAAAGGCCACCCATAGGTCAGAAATAGTGCAATGACATCAGTCAGATAGTAAAGATAAAAAGGATAAGTAATAAAAAGACAAAAAAGCTACAAGGAACAAAAAACTAAACATTTATAGAACCTGACCTAGTAGGTAAAACACCCTTGGCTTGAATATGGGTCTAAAGAATGTGCTTAGGAAGACCTCACTACCTCCTTTAGACAATAGTCTAATAAGCATCAATATCTCCATTCAAATAAATATGAGATAAAGGTGGTGAAAAATTCATCAAATCCTTTGAAGGGGGCAGATCCTAGGGAGTAAACTCAATAACATCAACCCCATCAACAAACTACATGCATTTAATAGAAGTCTTTATCTCAGTAGTAATAATAGTCAAGAACACCATTGTAGTCCCAGTAATAACACTAATAGTAAGGGAGATAGTAGGAGAGGTCCCAGTTATAATTATAGTGGTTAAAAAACCATGTAAATATGATAGTACTATAGAAGTAACAATAGGGGAGATCCCAATAGTAGTATCAACAACTATAGTAGTAGTGGAGGTTCAAACAACAATCTCAAAGGAAATAGAAAAAGTAGGGGAGGTCGCTGTAGCAATCCCAGTAGCAGAAGAGTCATGCTGTGGGGAAAGGGAATCCTTCCCATCATTAGGAGGCTCAAAAGCTTTTGATCCCAAATAATCAACATCAACATCTACCATAAGGTGTTCATCTAAATCATCCTTCCATCAAGATGAATACCAATAAACTTTCAAGTAGGGGCATTTGAAAGCCAAATGACCCATATTAAAGTACCTCTGACAATGAAATGGGATACCTTCATAATCCAAGGGATGATGCCAAGAGTGACAATCAACTTGAAAAATAACCTCTACTAGGAGAGGCATAGAAAAATCCAAATCCACTAAAATAAGAGCATAAGTGGTATGAGATAAGTAAGTAGTGTCATGATACACCACGATAAAATGGCCTACTGAGCTACCAATTCCTTTATAATAAGATTTAAACCAAAAATGAAGAGGCAGATTTGGTAGATGAATCCAAACTAGTAGCCTATTGAAAGATTTAGTGATAGGGTTAAAGGTAGATTCCAAAGGCTTTAGCAGCAGTGTATGTTGTCCCCTAAATGAATACCAACAATCAAAAATATTATTTTGATCAGGGATAAAAATAAAAACAATTACAAAGAATCCTTTAGCACAAGGGTAAATTTCTATTTTCCCCTCTATAAGGGGGCACTATTACTCAAAGATTCAATAGTTTAGATCCTAGATCCTTGGTGAGAATCGATTAAAACTACAAATCAAACCCTTCTTATAAAAATCCTCCTCATGCATTAACACTTCATCCCATAAAATAACAATAAAAGGGAGGTAGTGCTGAAATTTTCACCTTACCCCCAATCACACAGGCAATCTTCTTCTTTAATTCACCATGTTAAAGAGGAATAAAAGGAGGAGTTTATAGTAATCTAACAAAAGGAACTTACCCATACTCCTTAAATTACATAACTAACTCACCATGGCAAGCTATTTTTTTAATATATGTAAAGAAATATTCTAAGGAATATAATTCTAGGCTTAGAGGCAATAAAAATTTAATTGGATACCTTATCTAGGTTACAATTGAGGAAGAATAAATGTTATGTAGACCATAAGAACCTACATCAAAGTCATAATAACTTGTGATAAATACACAAAAAACCTTAATAAGTACCTTCATAAACTAACTTTAAGGCTAGATAATGCCTCTATATAATTAATCTAATGTGTTTAAGATACATATAGTCATAATCATTAAACATATAGCCTCCTCTACATTAATAGGTATGATTGAAGGACTTGATCAAACCCATGTAAATTTTATCATAGGAAAAGTGCATGAATACATTATTGAAGCCTTTAATTTGAGATGGTTTAAAACTTATAAAGGTAGAAAAAGATAATTCCTTTGTTGACAAAAGAAAAAAATAATTTTAGGAAGCATGTGATGAAAAAATGGTAATGAATTAAGCTAAAATGAGATAACAATTGCTAGTTTTGAATATTTAGTTTTTAAGGTTTGTGATATGTCTATGATAATGTGTCAATGTAGGCCTTTCCTAGAGTTTATGATTTATATCTTAAATAATAGTTAATTCAATTTCATGCTAGTTGATTGATTTCATTATAAATAGACTCTAAAATATTTTATTTGTATTTAATTAATATCTCAATGGTAGATTAAAAAAGGTTTTGATCATGAATTCTTCTATCATGAGTTGGTGGTAACCAAGAACAAAGAATGGAACCCAAATTTATTAGTGGGAGATGTACATATTAGGTGTTATTTTTATTATCGCAAGAATGAGGTAAAAGGACAAAAAATGAAGATATATTCTACAGCAAAGATCTCTAGCCCACTAAATCTCACATCATATTGTTTTTTTGTAGTTAAAATTATTAGACAATGGGATAATATTATTTCACACTCTAATTTTCATGATGTTGTTCAGTATTATAGGATATAGGTTATTAAGTATATCCTTTCTCTTTTGAAAAGTATTTTTAAATAATCCATTTCTTTTTGTAGAAAGAGATGGGGAGAACTAACATTGTATATGTATAAAATAGAACCATACTACTCATAGTGTTAGATATATAAATGAAAGACTTGCCATATTTAAAAATTTATTTGATTGGATGGATAGGAATATATTTTATGATTCAAATGTTTTTTTTATCCAATGTAATTTTGTCTTGGAACAAGATAGATCAATGAAAAAAGAATGATATAATATTATAATTCATGTAGAAAAATAGATGATACCTTCTATAAATAATTAAGGAAGATGAAACCCTTTTGAATCTAGAACCAAGTGTGGCCATTTCATGTCTAGTTATTATTATATTGGTCCCTCATTATCAACATTTTTTTCGTAGGATATGTGTAAAATTTAATTTGGGTGGTTTGATGAGTCATATAAATGGCCTTATTTTATATCTAAACATTTCCTATAATGTTTCTATTTAAAAAGTCTCATAAATACACACACACACACACACACACACACACACACACACACACACACACACACACACACACACACACACACACACACACACACACACACACACACACACACACACACACACACACACACACACACACACACACACACACACACACACACACACACACACACACACACACACACACACACACACACACACACACACGTGCATGTGTGCACATAAACACACACACATGCAACAAAAAATTTAAGTTTAATATTATAGTTCTAATTTTTCTAATATAGTTAAATGGTTTCATAATTAAATAATGTTTTCATGGATAATTAGAATGGGATTTTTTTTTTTATGTTAAATCATCCTAAACTATTTTTAGTAGACACACATGTAGCCATTGGTTAGCTAGATGTCAGGAATGCAAAGTGCACACAAAAATTGACTAACTATAACCATAAAAAATTAGATGAGGGCATCCATAATAATAGTGGTAGGTGAACATTTCCCAAATGATAAATGAACCTAAAGTTATCAATTCCAACCATCTTCCAAGTCATTCAAGGGTCTCCAAAAAACATGAAACTTCATGAGAAGATTTTTTTTATTGTATGAGAATTCCATTAGACCATGATTTCATTTAAATAATGTATGGCCCTATGGATTTAACCATATCAACACCTTCTTGTCTTATTTTAGTTTTCATCATTAAATAAAGTCTTATAGTTGTAGCTATTGTCTCTAATCCTATATTAAGCACCTCCTCTATTTATATTAGTAGAAGCATTATAGGTGATTAGAGGTTCATTTCAGATTAACATGAGTATATAAATCATATTGTGTGAAGTAGATATTGTAATATTTTTTGATTTCTTACATAAATCAATCTATTTCTATAAAATTTGATCAATGCTAGTAAAGTGATTTGAGTTATATCACTTTTAATAAAGGAATGGATCTAAAGAATGAGTCCAACAAAATAAGGCCCACTTATGATGAGTTAATGTGCAATCCCATCTATTATGTGCATCTCTTGTATTCAATATTTATGTTCATATTATAGCTATGTTTTTTTTTTAAATTAATTTCCAAAGTTTATTTAATAATAATTAATTCCTCTTATGTATGGTTGATTTATTATCTTCAGTTCAATTAAAATAAGATTCTAAAGAATTATTTATTTATTTTATAAATCTTTCCATTCATGTAAGTGTGCTTACATTCTTTATTTTACAATCATAAAAAGTGTGTTTCCTATATGAAATGATCAGTATATTAAATTTCCAAAGATTCTAGTGTTTACATACAATCCTAATATATTACTAAAGTATACATAATTTAGGTTGTAAATTATTGAATGAAAAATATCAATATATAGAGTGGTTTCCCATATGGAGGACATTCTATCAAGGTGTACATAGTGATTGGACTATGTCAAGAGTAATTGTGGAATTGATTTTTCTAGTTAATCATTATGAGTTGTGAGGGAAAAAAAATACTTAGTTCATGTGGAATGATTTTTCACAATCTCACTCTCGAATTGAAATATGAGTAAAAGAGGTGCCCAAAGATAGTGTGGTAATGAGCCAACCATGGCTTTACATACACCATGATTTACCACACTATCACTTCACACTGCTGAATATATAAGGCATAATGTCCAAGGATTTAAATAATATTATAAAATCATAAAACTGATGCATGCCATGGTATCACTTTCTTGCATTTCATATTCACTCACAATACTAACTCAATGGCTTTAGATTGTTAAGAATTGAGGAAATCAAAACTCGCCACATGTTAAGTTATTTACCTCAAAGTTTTTAGTTAAAATTAATTTCTCATAGGTCAAGTGCCTAAAAAATATGATCCCACATTAAATAAGACACATTTACAATATTTAAATAGATTAAGTAAAATAAGCGGTAAGTTGTAAAGGCCTATCCTTAAGTCAAGACAAACCCAATTTTTTGACAAAATTAAGCATTGGAAAATTAGTGTTGTGTGTATTAGAAAAGACTTATGAGGCTAAGTTAAAATAAATGTGAAGGTGTAAGATTTAATACCAGTCATTCCCAAGATCAGGTACATCTAATGACAACAAATTTAATTTTAGCCACAAGTTAGAAATAGTTTCAAAGGAAAATATATACAATCTATCATGAAAGCATGTTGTTCATTTGAAATATATGCTTTCGAGTGCATTTAAATTAAATAAAAGCAACTCAGTATGCATGATGAAGGGATGTCCCAAATCTATAACTTAAATGTTGATTTAAGAATGAAACTAATAGAATAATTTTCTTGAGAGGTCATCTAATTCATTAAATTCCAAAGTATTGAGTGAATTAACATAAAGGGGTTAGATCTCTCAATTTAATTAAGGTCCAAACAAATCTATGCTTGATTAAAGATAAATATATGAGTAAAAAAATTAGATTTAATTGATCTGAAATTAATTCAGATAATGAACATAAATCATAATTCTATCCAATTATTCGTTACATGAAATAAATAGACAAGAGTAATGCATTCTAGACTTCCTATAAATCTAGTCTTTATAAGGAGATAAAACAAGTGATAAGGGTCCAGCTCAAATATGGTTTTATTCTTCATTAATAATATAAATACTAAGATATTATGAAATATAATACCAATATATTTCCACCTTAAAATTTTCCTTCATTTCATGACATTATTTATTGTAACTTATAAACATATGAAAATAGATTGGATCCGATAGAGTTCATAGTTGAATCCATTTTCATAGACATTAAAGAAATATTAAATACCATAGAAATTATTATATAAATTATCATACTCTTAATATGAAAGATACATTGTGTTATAGTTAAAGAGAAAAATAAATAGGCTTATTATCCTACTATTTAATACAACATTTTAATCGATCTATTATCCCCATTATACAGTGTGATAAACAATAATATATAATATACTATGAAATAAATAAACAACATAGGTCTAATTATGGATCATTTTATTATTCCCCAAATAATAATCACTCATTTATATCCAAATCAAGATAATGAGATTAATATTCTTAGTTTATTCATTAGATAATTAATATATCACAAGTGGACATAAATATTATGTCATGATTTTTCCAAGGTCAAGATTCATATATATAATAATTATATTATGTTATTATATGTAAATAAAGTATATAATATCTTTTATTTCTAATATGACACGAAGCCATGCAATTAGACTAGTTTAGGAACATTTATTTCATGAGGAATGAAAGATCCATTCTTCAAGTATTTAAAAGAGGTGGACCTATTTTCTCTCAAGAAATTTTTCATTCCATTAGCAAAAATCATTTTCGTAATGGATTTCTAATCACAATCAATTGATTTATCAATGCTCTATCACAAGAAAGAAATAAATAAGGAAAAAAGAAGAGATTGTAGTAGTTACTGGGATATATATACATGATATTTTTAAAAATATACATAAGCACCCCATATAAGTATCTAAAATTTATGACCCAATTAAAGGTGTATATATAGTAAGCATTTATTGAGGATGAAACAACATCTTCATCTAGCTTTTTGGTGAGATATATAAATAAATTTTCCAAAATCAAAGCAAACTATCTTCTTTCACATGATTTTTATCTTGTAGGTAAAATCATATTTGATTAAGTTTATAATTATCAAAAAATGTATTATAGCAAGGTGAATTTGTTGCAAAAATAATATCAAATTAGTAAAAATGATTAGAGAAAAATATTTTCACCCTCATGTATTTTATCTTCAAACAGGGATTCCCCTAAATGAATAAAGTTTTTAAAGCAAATTTTATGTCATCATTATCCATATTTTTCTATACTTTTGCTTTATTAAATTATATCAGTTAATCTCAAAAAAATCCATAAGATATGGATAATCATCTCAATGATATTGTTTGTCTATAACATACATGCACCATATAACCTCAAGAACTTAATTAACCCTCTCATTCTACCCATATATCTCAAGATAGTAAGAGTTAATGATTTTGATCTAAGTTCCTAATGCTCTTGAAAAATAACTCCAAAAGTGAGAAATGAAAATTGGATCTCTATCTGAGATAATCTCATGGATAATCCCATGTAATCAAATAAAATCATCTAGGATGACACTTAACATTTTTTTGGTATTATAGGTATCCTTACTCAAACAAAAATGAGAAATCTTTTTTAGCTTATCTACTGTGACCATAATACCATCATGGTTATAGGATGAGGTAGGCAATCATATAATGTAATTTATAGAAATAGTCTCTAATTTCCATTCCAAGATATCATGAGGGTGAAAATACCCTATCAAAGTTTGATTCTTATCCTTGAACCTCTATAAATAAAGAATTTTAGTCATGAAATAAATAATATCACATTAAAAGAACTAGCATAACGATACTATTATCTCAAATATACATGCATCTTCTTCCCTCTAAGGTGTGCTTGGTAAGGATCTCTATGATCCTCAGAAAGCATTAGTTCATGTAAAAGGCACCGAATGTAGTAACATAAATGTACTTCTTATTCCTTAGAAGACCATTAGGTTCAAGGTAATATCCTTCAAGCTTTCTCTTTTGGGTTACCCCTTAATTTAACAGTTGTTTCACTTTATGGTATAAACTATCTCTAGGAAGTTATTCAGTATTTTGAATCCTCATATTAGTGAATAATTATATATTTTCCAACTCATGTCACCATATAATCAATTCATATGCAACCACATTCTCCTCCCCTTTAATATATGTAATCACATAGTCGTATTCACACAATAGCTCCATCAAAATCCATTTCTAAGAGTTAAGGTTGGGCTAATTAAATGTATGTTACAAGCTCAAATAATCTATTTTTAGGATAAAATGATGACCCAACAACAAACACTAACATTATAAATAATAATATATAATAATTACAAAATTTGAATCATGTGTTAGGTATTTTAACTCATAATCCTTGATTTTATTGGATTTATAATCAATAACTTTTCCATCCTACATGAGGATGGCTCCTAATCTAGTGTTAGATACATTAGTGCAAACAAAAAACTATTCTTTGCGATCAAACATTACTAAAATATGAGAATTAATGATTTAATAGTTGGAAAGCCTATTCACACTCCTTTGTACAAAAACATTTATTCTATTTCCTTTGAATTTAAGTGATGGGGTTATCAATAAAAAAAATCTTATTCAATCGACGATAGTATCCTACCAGTCATGTGAAGCTATAAACTTCTTAAAAATTGATGGTTTTGGACATCATATAACTACACAAATCTTACAAAGATCTACTAAGATCCCCATAAGAGATGATGTGCCCAAGATACTCCATTTGTAAATGTGAAAAATCACATTTTATAAATTACCATATAATTGGTTCTCTCTTAGAAATTATAGAACCTAACTTTGACTATCCTCTTGCTTCTTATTTTTCTAATAAAAAAAGTTATCATCCAATAATATCAAGATGAAATAGTATAATTATGTGTGAAATAATCCATTCATGAGAATCATGAAAATTATTGGATCATTAGTCATGCCAAATGGTACAACTACGAACTCATCATGCTTGTGCCACATCTAAAACATAGTCTTATGAATATTTTTTTAATTCGATTCATAGTTGGTGGTATATAGACTTAAAATTGATCTTGGATAATACCTTATACCTCTACATCTAGTTTAGAAAATCATTAATCCTGATTAAAGTATAAAAACTCTTGATCATTACATTGTTCAACTGATGGTAATCAAGACATAAGCAGAGGAATCCATATTTATTCTTCAAGAAGATGACATATGCTCCCCATGGATAAAAACATGGAATAGTTAAATTATTTCCTAATACCTCCTCAAGATGTATATTTATTTCACATAATTTGGGTGTGATCATTTGATATGGTTCTTTTATGATGAGATTAGTACCTAGCACTAAATCTATCAAAAATTCAATCTCAATTGAATGGGACATCTAAGGAACTTATTGGGAAACACATTTGAAAAATCCCATAGAATGAAATGTTCATCCAAATAACCATTATCTAAATCCTCCTCTTATTTATTACTCATTTTGATTTAAAATATATGATAAACATTTTACTAGATCTTTCTTAGTTTATTGTATAAGTTATGTATAGGGAAACATGCCTCTTGAACCCTAAGATGATCAAAAAAGTCCAAAGGTCATCATAACTCTTGATAACCTTGTTAGGACAATACAACTTGGAATTATGATCCATAAGATATTCCATACTCAAAAAAATCTTGTAGGTCCCCAAGGGTATGATTCAAAAATATGCTATCATTGGAAAGACAATGAGGTCTAGAACACAACATACTAAAAAACTAATGGGCATCTTACCTCTAGTGACTAATTCTACTACCCAAATTTTTAGTTAACTAAAAGCCACAAGCCTAGATTGGTACATTATTAAAGGATATATAAAGGAGTCAAGCTCTCCTAAATCAAATAAAATAGAGATATAAACTCTATTAATTAATTTTGATCTCGATGACTATTACTTAGTGTTTGGCTTGGTAATCATCCACTATTTTATAAATCTTATGTCATTACCCCATATGATAAATTATCTATTGTAAAAAAGGATTACTTAGCCTACTAAGAGGTGGAGGCCCCCATGGGGAAATTTCATGCATAATGATTCAAGGATCCACAAATATAGCACATGCCTCTTGACTAATGACATGTTGAAGAGGCTCTATCGAGCGTAGGGCTAAATCTAATAATAGACCTAGACAATCCTAGCCAAATAGATTGTTTGGTCTACATGGGTCTACTTTGATGTTGATCTTGATGTCTAACATCATCCTAACCCTAGAGGTTCCTTTCCTATCAATTTTAAATAAAAATCAGCCCATATTATTACTTTCTTGTAATTATTTCTAGGGTCTAGAATTAGACTAAGGTGGTCTCCAACCTATCCTAAGTGTAAGATGTACATCATATGCTCTTGAGTCCTTCTAGGAAAAATTATTAGCTAAGAACATTTCTTGAACTTCTTGAGATTTTCCTTTAGAATCTTAAGTTAAATAACATTTATGTACTATAATTACCAATGTTATAGGGGCTAAAATGTGTAATACACTAGTTAAATCCAAATTCAATCCCTAAATACACTAGTACACCATCAATAAAATGGCCCTATACATACCTTATAATATCAATAAAATGGAACTCATACTTCACCATCCTGATATTTCCTTATTGTAGCTCATGAAATTCATCCACATTCTTTTGCACATATCTATGGGATATATATCAATCTCTAAAACACTCCTCAAATAATTAAAATGTGAGATAATTAGGTGTTAAATGGAGCTTCTATTCCTCATATTCCCACCACATATTCATTACAACTCTCAATATATGAATTAAAAAATGTGCTTTCCCATTATAACTAAAATCGTATAATGTGAATCACCAATGCATGCTTGCTATCCAAACCTCTACTACAAATCCCTCTTGGGTACCATCAAGAATAGGAGGATGGATTATCATAAAATACTTAACAAAATACCCTAGTGTTGATCTAGGATGATGATCTCTGTATCTCCTTTACTAACATTCACCTCTATGATACACATCTTTTAGACCACCTTTTGATTATTTTTACTAGGGATTATGATATATCTCTCTTTTTCACTCTCCCTCTTCTCTATGTATATTGGAACTAATAGGTTTCCTAATCTCATTCACTAATGATCTCTCTTCACCTTCTGAACATTTTAGGGTATGCCTTTTTTTTTGTTCATGCACTAGTGGTGATATTTCTTAAAAGATACCAAACATTTTGTTTATATCCAGAAAAATTTGGCATCCTACATCTGTAGGCCTTTCCTAAATGAGAGGTTCATTTCCCATGATATCATCCAGATTACAAAGTGGTGGTCATCCTCTCCTAATTATGGATAATAACATGGAAATTATTAGATGTATAAATATTAAACCCAATATAAAACAATAATCTACCTACATCTCCCAATGTAGAAAGATTGATTTGATACCATTATTATCATGCCCAATTATCAATATAACATAACAATGATAAATTAATCATGAAATAAGGTAAATGATTTTATGAATATAATTTTTTTGGAATTTATCTATTATTTAATAACATTATCAAATCAACTTAAAGCTTTTAGTCACTAGGTTAGATGTCCAAATCAATTATATTCTACCATCCATGACAACTTAAATGGGCATGAATTTCATCTTGTCTAGACAATGCCAATTGTCTAACCTACATTAAACCGTAGCTCATGGGCTTACTGAATTGATTCATGTCTATGTCCCAGCTAAATCTTTGTGGAAGAACCTAGTGCTTCCGAATGACTCAACACTTGGATAATTTGCATTACTAAAATTTATTTGGTCTATGCCTCTTAACATTACTTTATCCCAGAAGATGGTGCCATATAATACTGTATTGATTATCCATTGGTATATGAATCAACATATTGGGTCCTTTAGTTTAGGCCTCTTTCTAAATTGATCCATACACACATAGATGGTTCTTAACCCTTCAACCCTTTTTTAGTCAATGACCCTATCTTTATTCCTTTGATCATCTAATTTCCCAAGATCATACCATGTGTCATGATATAGATTACTTGGTGAGTCAGAGTCTTCTGTCATTTTCAATATTCCCCATTATTCCAAATTCATAAGATGATGCCAAGTGACATCATACCATAAATTCATATTCTTAGATAACTTATTAACAATGATATTCCTAATTTGTCCTATATTGACATGATGATTCCATGTGGTAACATCATGGACCATCATGAAATGGGTCATAAAAACATTTATGGAATTTCTATACCTTATATATTAACTCGATTATGCCATGTGGGAATATCTCATAGGTTTTACGAGTTCAACACTTTACCATTTTTTATTTTAATCTTTTTCATTTGATTGATGATCACTTAGGATTTTACCATATGGAATGATCATGGTGAATTAATTTTAATATAATTCCTTCCATAGCTTTTATCTCTCCACAACTTAATCCACTTGAGGTTATGCCACATGGCATGGTCTCGATGCTTCGATAGTGTCTCAACACTTAGAATTTTTCAAGGGTTTACAAACCATTACTTGTTTATCCTCATCTAATGAATGGATAGGAAGATGTTAGCTGTCAACTTAATATATATCCTAAACTCTTCATTTGCCAATCCATTATCTTGTAACTTATCGCTTTTTGATTGAACAGACCCTCCCTATGATTCTAATAGTTCTTATAAACTGACACTAAGAAATAATATAACGAGTGTCTATATGGTAATATCAAATTGGTAAATGCTTCATAATCTATGATATCTCTAGGATACTGACACATATAACACCTATAATAGGTGTCCATGTGGTAGTCACTTATTGACCCAATTCTCCTAGGTTCTAATAGCCTTAAGAGACTAATAGGTCTTACAAATTTGATAGTTCTCCAAATGGAAACCACGAATTGTTTATGAACTCCCATTATCTAAAAAGTATAGGACTCTGATAGGTTTGACACCTTTGATAGGTGCTTGGTGGTGACCATTGAATGGTCATGGCACCTAACAACATTGACAACCCTAACACTTTAGGAGATTGACACTAAGACATGTGGCATCCTCAAATTAGTTAGGGTTTCTTAACACTCCTGATCCCTCTTAAGCTCCATATTTTGTTACACTTAGTCAATTTTAGACTTTATACCTTCAACCATCAAATCCCATTAAATAGAGAGCTGCCATGTGCTACCCTCTTGAGCTCAAAGATTTGGAAGTCTCAAATAATCTGTGAAATTTTTAGAATGACTAAGGTTTAATTTATAACATAGAGGAAAATTTATAAATTTAATCAAGGTATAAACACAATTCTTAGATTTAAATGTGTATAACTATAGACTCATAATTGATCTAAATAAACATAATCCTAGTTATGATTAAACATAGTAACATCATGTGATACATCCATAATTAATAAGATCGAGTCATTATCATGAATCCAACCACTTGACATCATGAAAAATCATTAATTTTTTCACCAATACCTCTATTTATTCATAGGCCTTAATGCAAAGTAGAGAATTTATTCTTCTAACCAACTAGGGTGTAGAGTAACTTGTAGAGCCCCAATTTTACTAGCTATAAAGCAAGTAAGAACTATAATCAAGGACACATTATTTCTCAATTATAATCTAATGAAATATGATCTAAGAGCATTCATATATACAAAGTGATATATTTAAAATACAAGTCTAAGAGAATCCATCATTTATATCAATATCCCTTTCACATAGTTCAAAATATTAGACCTTACACAAGTAGTTCTCTACTGCTCTTATTTGTCAACATCAATAAAAGATAATCAATGGTTTTATACATTGCTCTTATCTCTTCATTTAGATAGAATATTATATTACAAACATTAGATTAACCAATCCAATTTATGGTCTCTATTCTTCCACTCTAGGTGTAAATATAAGCCAACTGAAGGTGGGCTCACCACCCAACCATTACCATCATTAAGAGACTACTCTAGGCACCCCAAATCTTAGGACTCCCAACTCTATGAATTTTCACATCAAGGTATAAGTAGTCATGGGTTGTTCAAGTTCTCTATTCCATAAGATATAAACATGGGTTAGTCATAAGTAGACACTCCTAGACACAAATTTTAACAAGAAGGATTTATACCTCCACCCTAATTACATAAAGCACTCAAGAATTAATTATAATATCACAATGATAAATAATAATGCAATAAATCAATACTCATGATTTAGACCCACTATCAAGATGAAATATAGGAGGATATACCTCACTCTTGTATTTCCATTACTTGACCATGAGAGGGCATAAGTGGCTTACCACCCTGATTTTGACCCAAAGAAAATTATGTATTTATCACATGGTCATTTGAGGGAATTATTAGCCTATCACTACATCACTCATTTAAATCATTGGAGGACACTAACAACATACCAACAAGCTAGTTAACTATCCCATAAAAGGGCATATGCAACCTATCACTATGATAAGTACATTACCAACACAATAATCTTTTTTTTTATGAGAACAAGATCTTGATATCTCATTAATAGTTCAATATTAGATATTCCAATTCATAAATAAGAATGCATGCCTCCAAAACCCTATAATGGAAATATAATTGCATGGTGACTAGTGTCCAAATGTGGAAAAATAATAAAAAAGGAGTAATACATGTGACCTTGCTCCCTTAAGAAAACACAAATTCAATCCAATAATCACACAAACTTCATTCACCAAAGTCACATAATCGACAAGTCATAAGGGAAAGCCTATTTGTTTACTTACAAATCTCCTTAGAACCTTTCCACAAGTTGTTATATGTCTGAGACTCTGCTATCTCCAAGCTCTTTATTTTTCTTCCTTCTCATTACATTCTCCAATTCTGGGAATGCTAAAATTCCAGATATGAGAGACTCTCCTACGTAAAATATACAAATTTCCATGTCTGACATAGCTTATGAGAAGATTACAAGTGTCCCTTTCTTCCCTTAGCCCAAGGTCAACCACTTCTCTTAGTAGTCCATGGATTTATTAAATGGATGTTCTATCCATGAATTTAATGGTGCATTTCAGCTCTTACACTCCTCTCAAAATTTATTGAGATATTTTCCTTTATCATACAAGGCAAAATGAAAATAATAAATAAGTCTTAAACTACTTAATTAAGCTTCTTCAACATTAAACTACTTGTAGTCAAGGCTTGACGCAAATTAGGTGACTATAAAAACCATAATAAATGCCTCAAAACATAGAATATCATGTTTAAGGGTAAAAGAGACAATAAAAAATGGCCTAGTAATCAACTAATATTTAGGATAGGCTAAGTAATCCTCATTGTAAGTAATCCTCATTGTAAGTATATCATAAGCTAAAAATGTGTGTTGGTTAGTAGGATAGGCTATAAATCCTCAACACCCCACTTTGAAGAATTTTGCCTAAAAATGAAAAGTCTAAGGAGGTATCAAGCACGATGTAGTTCTCCCACCTAGTCTTTGGTGCAAGTGCAAGTGAATATTAGAATGAGAGTGGAATTGGATTCCTGGACTGTGCTTGATCTTTGAAATATTTGAAATCTAGGATTAGGGCTCCTATAGATGGTAGTATGTAGAAGTAGGGAAAAATAGGGATTAAATACCTTAATTTTGCTCAACTTGTCTTTTATTTGAATAGGTTTTTGCTTCTATTTTCCATCTAGTTAATAAAGGTTAAATACACTTGTATATGCAGAGATCTATATCTTGTGAAGATAAGAAAATGTACTTAGGCTAACCTTAGGAGGGGCACACATTTGTGAAATTATTTGATCAGGAGAGTTAGGAAAATGACAATACTGCCTAATTAAGAATAGTAATACCATGTGGTTGTAGTGTCCAAAATGTGGTGCTAATGTCCACGAAAACTGGGTTGGGATCTGGGAAGATTGCCCTAATATTGTGTTTGAGATGACTATAATTATTTGTGGTCTAAAAAACTATTAGAAAAGTATGGAAAAGGGTATAAAAAAGGTCTAGGGATAATTTATGAAAATACTAACTGAAGCAACACTCTTATCATCCAAATGCCAATTTTAGGTGATTACATTTTCCTCCCATTTATGCTAGAAATGTATCAAAGTAAAATGATTAGTATAAAGGGAAAATAAGCATACCTAGACATACCTTTGAAGTGAATCCCATGTAAATGAATTTGAACATGTAGATATATGTTTGTTTATGTGATACATGATATAAATTAATGACCTACAATGAAACATGCAAAAATTAGTCCTTACTGAAGAGACTATCAAAAGAAAAAGACTGTTGAAATAAAGTAACCAAGTAAGGCTAAGTAAAGTAGAGAGGAAAGGAATGAATACACGTCCTTGAATATGTGAACTAGTGAATGAACCTAGTGACAATTGGTGTGTGTGAATATAAATAGTGATTATATCATTGAATATCTTGGACTGAGGTGAGAACTTGCTCAATCCTCATATGGGTCAATTAAGTAAATAATATAGTTTTGAATCCATCACTACTCACCCCTACTCAATAGATCATGATCTGTGAACAACTTGGATAAGACTATAAATGTGTCTAACCCTCTCATGTAGGTGGTTGAAGAAATCAAGTAGGCCATTAATCCATCATTACCCACCTTTTTGAAGTAGATGAATCTATAACAAGATTTTTTGAAGTGTGTAAATTATCTATCTAGGTATATCTAATTATGTGTGTCAGTTCCATAATCACTCATGTATATTATGCGGATTTAGACCAATCAATAATGCCAACCAATATAGATGGAGTAAGGTATAAATATGGTGATAACCTAAAATGTGATAGTAAGTGTATATGGCGTAGAGAATGACATGGAATTTTTAATTCCATATAATAAACCTATGTGTAGATGAGTATATGGAAAGTATGTGTCATGCACATGCCCCTAATTTGATATCTAATTATTTAATAATTTAATGTGTAATTGAACTGAATGTGCAAGTGATCATGCCAGGTATGATACCCCTAATTCTGAGAAACTAATAAAAATATGAGTTGAAATGAGTGTATCTAAGTAAATTATGAACATAACTATCAAACTTGTTATTGTCTTTATACAAATATGTATTGTACCTAGTATACTGGTCTAGATAATCTAGATTTTCCTAAAGTTGGGGCTAATAGATAGTAGTTCCCTATAGTGGACAATATTGCCTTGTGGTTCTAGTGTCCCAATCTACGTTTTAATGTCTATTTGGTCTAAAATTAAGTGATTGAAACTACTATATAAGTCTATTTTTTTGTCTACCCTTTATCTAATTTCTAAAATTAAACCTATGTGCTTCAATTTATCTATGAATTGTCAATTATGAGCTTGATCTCTGTGAAAATCCTTTGAATTCCCCCTCTTTTGAGGGTAATTGTGAAAAATTTGTAAGAACTATGGTCTCAAAAGAAGTAGCTCTTAAAAATATGTTAGTTGGAGCATAGCTATGATATTCCAATACAATGTACAAACATAACATCAAAATGTAAAATTATTTGAGCATAAGTAGGTAATGTAAGATGTATGTTATAATATAGCATTACATAGCAGTGTCTATATAGATGTAATAAATGTGTAACTACATATGGGTATGGGGTATGATGTCCATCATGGTACCCAAGTAGGAACGTTAGATCCATTAGGTCCCCCATATCATCAAAAAATGTGTGTGTGTGTGTGTGTGTGTGTGTGTGTGTGTGTGTGTGTGTGTGTGTGTGTGTGTGTGTGTGTGTGTGTGTGTGTGTGTGTGTGTGTGTGTGTTTGTGTAACAAGTAAATAAAAGTTTCATGGTTAATAATCATACAATAAAGTATACATACAAACACATGAGGCATGCAAAATTATGCAAAGGGGCCATAATACAAGGGACATGAACACATGTCACTAAATTTGAAAAATAAAACATATAAGAACATGTTGAAATATATACATATAAAAGTAAAAAATACATTATCTTAGAGCCTAATAGGAGGACATGTTGACATGTCTATATATATAATTAAGAAAACACACACACAAAGGACATGGGCACATACCCAAGGCATACAAATAGATAATTAGCATAAAACCAAAGAATAGTCGTAGATTCAAATATTTTTAAAGATGGAAGAAGCATAGGAAACACAATAAAGTATAATCTATTAATGTTTAAAATGAAATTATGGTCAACTGTTTAGTACAAATCTATGTAATTGCTAAGATGTACATATGCTAATTCTAACTAGTGATAGTCAGCAAAAAATTAGATCAATGAGTAGCAATGATCAATATCAAGATATATTAATGCATAAAGTGGAATGTGTAGAATAGAAGGATATAACCTAGTTGTAGAAAATGTGTATGTGTTTCCCCTATGTGGGTAGATGTATCAAATGATAAAACATGGATTGGTATAGATTCCCCCAATGGGTAGATGATAGCAATATTGGATCAGCGTAGTGGACCAGATTCATGTATGTAAGTTGAAATCACTAGATAAGAACATGTGAAGTATATGTGTATGAAAAAAATGACTATACTAGGATAGCTAGCAATATGCAATATCTGGCAAGTAGTAGAAATGTAAATATAACAATATATACAATAGATAAATTTTGTATTTTTATGAGTAATATTTTAATGTTTTTATATTTTGACATTTTATGTTATTTTTATGTTTTATGATTATAATATATGTACAAGCAAATGAAATAAACTATTTAAAATGAGTGAGAGAGAGAGGAGGAAGTATTTACAACACTAAGAACCATACTAACCAATGAGTCTCATGGGAGACTCACTATCACCGTGACATATGTCAAATAAGAAAACTATAATCTCTCATGTAATGTGAATATTATTTTATATTTGAATGTTAATGTAGTAGAAATCTAAGTATTTTTCATCGTTAGAATCATAACAACTTGGAGTGTTAGAGAGAATTGCTTGATACTATGGAGTTGAATTTTTTGAATTCTACTTTGAGCTTTACCTTTTGAAACTATGCTTATTGTATCCATATGGTGTTGTGGAGGCTCTTCTGCTAGAAAACTTATTTTCATAACATTTATTTGTGTAGCATGATTTTAACACTACAACTTAAGATCTTTCTCTTTCTATAACATTTCATGTCTATTTATATGTTTTACCTTGATCAAATTTATCTGTGACTAATTTGCAATAGAACATTCAATAAATATCAAACCCTATTGATCAACATTATCAAATACTAGAAGATGATTAGTGATCCCTTGGGCTTGTTTGCCCAACCCTTGACAATGATAATCATATTATTATAGATACTTTTGACCAAATGCATACCAAATTAAATGTTTAGTCTCATTTTAGAGAGGTAGATTTCATTAATATGTCCATGTTTGTATTATTTTTTGCTTTGATTGTATTTTTTAAACCTTTTGTTGTTCTGAGTTATGCTTTAGTAAACATTTTTGTATTATTTCTAAATTTAACCCTTTTTGAATTTTTAGGTGTGCAATTTTATGTTGTGTAGATGAATTGGCATATTATAAGCCACATGTATCCATTATCTTTTTAATTTTCCCTTTCAATTATAAACATGAATAGGTGTGGTGCCCATGCATTCTATGATATGCACAAAGAGTATTTGGATTTCCTCATTTGGTGTATATGAGAAAGGTTAATAAATTTAGCTTTAATCATGTCCCTTACTAACTCACTAGAGCTCTTATCTTACCCTTGAATGATTTTGGAATCACTAATTGTAGATGTACTTTTTTGAGATTTATGATTTGTATATGTAACATTATTTTCCACAAATTGGCTAAGTGAAAGTGCATACATATGGTTTACACTATTGTGCCCTAGAGGCCTTTGTCTTGTAAACTAATTTTCTAATGTTGTAATATTTTCGTGTAATAATTGATTCTCATATTGTAAACATGTAAATATCTTTTTCATACAGATAATTTGATCACATACAGTCTCACAACTGAGAACCCTTATTTGTTTCTGATTAACATGTAAGCACACACCCTGTAGGGAAGAGGTGTGAAGATGCTGAGTATGGGGAATAATGACATTGGTATAAGTTGATTCATCTCATAGAGGAATGATAACATGGATTTAGTTAGATAGAAACTAGATATCACCCTTATGGAGATGAGAAGGAGAAGGATATTATTTCTTATGCATAAGATATGACATTGAAACTTGGAACATAGTTGGTGGCTTATGCGATAAATCCTATATGTGTGTATAGGTTTGGTTGTTAATTGAATTCCACATAGGTGAAAGATAAAATTCTATGAAATATGACATATATTTCAAATAATATAAGACATCATCTATGGATGTGTTTATGTCTTTTATGAGTTCATTTTGAATTAAAGGGAACACACATGTAAACAAACATTTTAGAATCTACAACAAAAAATGATTATTTTTTTATCATTATGATCATGATTGTAAAAATTAGAAGATATGTGAATATAAAATTTGATTATAAATAGAGAAAGGATACAAACCCTAAGTGTTTCTAGGGTTAGGGTTTTATTGAACTAATGTTGTTTGTAAAATTTTTAATTAGATATAAATAAATGAAACCCTAATGTGAAATTGATTTAATTATTTAGTTCATCTAAAAAATTAGAAAATCTAAAGTATGCAACCTGAATTTATTAACAAAAATTTGAATTAATGTTAACTAGGTTTTGAAGCAATATTCTATGTAAGGTAGGTTTACCAAATGATTAAACATTTTAGGTTTTAACTATGTAAATTCTATCTTTAGATTAAAGGGATGAGATGTCAAAATTAGTTAAATAATATGCAATAATTAAGCACTAGTTTTTTTTTAATAGATTTTTAACTCTTTTGACTTTTTGAAAATATTAAAAAATATACTTAAATAGAGACTTATCTAGAAAGTGAATGTCATGGATGATTTGAGTTTTAAATACTAGGTTCTAGATAGCTCTAAGAGTCATCAACAGGGTCCTAAAATCTATTTCCTCACTGAATAGTAGTGGCTCACCTAGATAGTAGTGGCCCACCTAGATAGCAGTGCCATACTATTGTAGTATTCTCAAAGTGGCACTAGTGTCCTCTTTGTATAAGTATTCATATTTTCTAGGAGCACCTGTGCCTGTGTTTTAAGGTCTTATTTATGCATGCATAAAATCTATAACTCTGTGTTGTGCTTTGAAAACTTGATTTAGTACGCAAACCCTAATCTTCCTTGTAAGTATGGTATAAACTAAAAATGTTTGATCATTAGTATGATAGGATGTACATCCTCAACACCCAACTATGAAAATAGTTGGATACATACCAATACTTTGAGGAAGGATCAAATATGATGTAGTTCTCCCACCTAGTGCTTGTTGTAAATGCAAGTGAATGCTATAATGAGAATGGAAATGGATGCCTTGAATGTGCTTGAGCTTTGAAATTTTTGAAATTTAGGTTTAGGTCTATTGTAGATGGTAGTATGCATAAGTAGGGTAGAATAAGGATTAAATACTTTAATTTTTTAAACTTCTCTTTTGTTTGAATAGGCTTTTGCATCTATTCTCTATCTAGTGAATAGAAGTTAAATAGACTTGTATTTATAGAGATCTATAGCTTGTGTGGATAATAAAAGGTACTTAGGCTGACATTAAGAAGAGAATACATTTGGAAACTATCTATTCAATAGAGTTAGGGCAAAAGACAATACTGCCCAATTAGGAAAACTAGTGCCATATGGCTATAGTGTCCCAAATGTGGCACTAATGTCTACCTAGCAAACTATTAGGAAAAATGGATTGGGATCTAGGAAATCTTTCTTGGGACTGTGTTTGAGTTGACTGTAGCTGTCTATGGTATGTTTTATTACTGGAAAATTATTGTAAAAAAGGCTCTAGGATAGGTCCAGGTCTAAGCTAGGAATAGGCTAATTCAAGCAACATTCTTAGCATCCCAATACCACTTTTAGGTGACTATAATGGCCAATAGTTAAGTGTTTTTAGATCAATATTCATACTAAGCATAGTCACACACATAATGCAACCTCATTGTAGTGGATCACAATCACTTTATGTAAGCATATTAACATTATTATATAATCCAATATGACATATATTAGCAAAGTATCTTTGTCTTTGTCTCAAAGACATGTACAATGGGGTATCTCAATAATAACACATGCAGGTCTCCATAGTGCATGTAATATAACATAAGTTCATAATCTCTAACATAATATTGATAGCTATGATCCTCATATATTACAAGATAAACAATATACAAAATAAGCCACTACACAAACAATATCTAGATAACCAACTAGGATGAATCATCACTTAAATAATATTTTTGAATCTATGGTGAGGTATTTATGATGTGAAAATATTTAGTGTAATCCTTGTTCTTCATTAGGCAATCCTTGTCACTTGCACACTCATTGAACCCATAAAATTCCCTAATCTTAGAAGCTAAAGTTATAAAATTAAATGATACACGAGCATTTAATTGAATCACATGCAATAAGCATTTCAAGGGGAATCATACATCCATGATCATAATTCAATATAACATTAGACAAATGTATACTGTTCATCACAAGCATATGGACAATAATTGAAGTGTTGTTAACACAACATTCATTGTATACATAATTAACACCTAAAACATAATCATCATAATCTATTATAATCAGTCAATGTAAACATATAAACATTCTTATAAAATCAAATAAGACATATACTAGCAGAGTATCTTAAAACGACATCATCATAATGGATCATAAGTAGTCAACATGAGCATAACAACATTCTTAGAATATCAATTAACACTTATACTAGCAGAGTATCTTGTCATTGCCCCAAACACTGAAAACAAGACATATTTTAATAATAGCCAACACAAGTTTCTGCAGAACATGTTAAGTATCATGAGTCCAATGTCACAATAATAACATACATAGCCCCGATCTTCATACATCGAAGGATAGGCATTATACAAAACGGGCATTATATTGTCTTTTTTCATTATTTAATTTAGTTTATTTGTTTTTTAATTTTTTTAATAAATATTTAAATTTTTACGTTTTTAATTTTATATTAGTTAATAATTCTTTTCATTTTATTTTATCAATAAATAAATTAAATTAAAAATATTTAATTTAATTAAAATATATTTTATTTTCTAATTATTATTCGATTTTATTATATTTTTTTTACAAATAAAAAATAGACAAATTATCTATCTATTAAAATATTAAATAAAATTCTATAAATCAAAAATACATTTCATTATAATTATTATTTTACTTGATATTTATTATTATTTTATTTTTTCATATATATTTTTAATATTTTATTTAAGTATCCGAAATACTTTTTAACGTATTTTCAACCTACTCAAATATTGAGTTCAATTTCTTTCCTCATAAAAAGTCGATCTAAAAAAATTTGGAAACTCACATTTCCTTTATTGTAAAACAAAAAGTGGATTTCCTTTAATTGGCTCTCCACGATGTCGCTCAACGGCTCTCCTCGTCTCTATCTGAGCCCGCTTAACTTTTTATTCAAAATTGCCAGGGGCGGGATTTGTTACTGCGCTGCAAGCTGGATCTACTTCGAGTTCTAAACGTCATCCTTGTCTGAAGAAGAACACCACTATCACAAACGTTGCCTCTGCTATTGTATCCCGAAAAATGAGAAGTACAACCGCTCTCAGCAGTCCAAGGTTATGCCGCCTGGTTCTTCCATTGGTCAAGCTGCCTTTGTTCGGTCCAAAGCAGCACGTCGCCCTTGCTCGAAGGATAAAAGTATGGCTTTGTTGATTTGCCTTCTATGGTCAACAGTCCAACTGGTGGACAGCTGCTGGAAAAGAGCAGACCAGACCTGGAGGTGCGAAGGAAGGAACAGGGGAAGGCCCTGTCTTTTTCGGGATAAATTCGATAGCCAACATTCCTGGACTGGACTTCGATGGAGAGTTGAAAGACTCCATCTTGGATAATGAAGTATGGTTTCCTGAAAGGAGCCTCATTTGTAGATTCGTGATTCTATGGCTCAATCTGGCAGTGCTCCGTGCCGGAATTACTAAGAGGTGGCTTCCCTTGCTTCATGGTAGGGTGGAAATCTACCCTTGTGCCAAGAGTTTTTTATTATTATTTTTGATATAGCTGAGGTAAGGGAGCTCCTTCAAAAGGATATGTGGTGCCCGGACTTGGTTCCCCATGTTTACCCCCCTCCTAGAAGCGTTTAACGTGAGACACATCTGGGGTTGGCTCCCCCATCTCCCCTTCAATTCCAGATTGCTCCCTGTTTTAAAGCCATTGGGGATACCATTGGCAAGTATCAGCTTACCGATGATGTCACTTGATTCTTTGAAGGATCTCCCTGATAAAATTGAGTTGAAGGTGGAGGATCGCACCTGGTTTGAGTCCATAGACTACGAGGGTCTTCCGTTCCAATGTTGGAATTGTTTTGAGCTGGGTCACATAGCCAAAGATTGCCGCTATGTAAAGAAGAAAAAGAATGACAGCTGGTGGAAAGATGCTTTTCCAAGCTATTTATCAGTTGCAAGAGATGAAGCAGACGAGGACTCATCTAGTGATTTGGAAGCCATGAAGGAGCCATCTTCGATTCTTCAGGTTAGCAAAGGGCCTCAAGAACCTCCCGCTCGGTGCCCCCACCCTGTTGTTTTGGTTTTTGATTCCTCAAGTTAGCAAGGGGCCTCAAGAACCGTCCGCCCCACCCCCTCCTGTTGTTTTAGTTTTTGAACAGCCAAAGGGAGATCCGAGCTCTTTGCAGAAATCAAAGGATCTCGAGGGACTACCCGGGAGTCAATGATGTTTTACCTCACTCCCCTTAGCCATTTCAGAGTGGTTGGACCTTGTTGAGAGAAAAAAAAAAAAAAAAAGAAGTTCTTCTAAGGAGGTAGTAGAAAATTAGGCAAGTCTGAAGGTTTACTGAACTTTGATCTTTGGGATGGCAAGCAACCTTCCTTGACAGAAGTCTTGGAAGCCAAATAGTGAGTTGTTCTTTTTAGTCTTGTTTTTAGGGTTTTGGTGGCCTCTGGTTTGATCTCTATTGGGTTTTCCCTCAGCACCCTCCAGAACCGTTTTATTCTACTTCTGGGTTTTCTTATCACTTTTTTTCTTCACTTGTTTTAGATTTTGGCTTTTTTTTTTTGGTTGTTTGGTTTATTTGAGTTGCTTCCTTTCTACTGATACAAGTATTACATTTGAACTTCAAAATTTTATATATTTTTTTTTATTAAAAACACAAATCTCCTTTATGCCCTGAGATGAACCCCACACCAATTTTGTGAGGACTTACCAATAATCCAAACAACTAATCAATTTATTAAATATCAAATTTTTATAAATATTATAAACTTATTTTTAATTTTAATTTTAAAATCATTAATCTTAAACTACTTTATATATTTTTTAATTATGTAATAAATTATTCCACATAAAAAAAAAAATTATTCTCATAAAAACATACTTTGTATAAATCATAGGATAAAATTACTCCTCTTAAAATAGGTTTAATGAACAAACAAAATAATGGCAACCGAAATCATGAATTTTTCTCAGCCCTATAATTATACGAAAATACAAACTATACATTGCTTTTGAAAATAAGTCATAATATAAATATTTATTGATATTGTTCGAAACGAATCATTCGTCACATTAAAAATATTTGCTTCACACATGCAAAACACGGGCAATGACATTTCCACCTCATTTGCGTGGGTGATGGAAAGCCTATTACATTTAGTAAAGTTTTTTAATCCATACTTTCCCATCGCACCTATCTATTGTATTTTTCTTCTATAACTTGCCAGTATATGCATACTCAAAATCGATAAAATCAGAGGAAATTAATTTATTCGTATTTTGTTATCGACTTTAGATAATCGCTCAAAAGTTTTTTTTTCAGTAACCGGTGGTCAAACGTTTTCTTTTATAATCGGCTATGTTGATATAGGCGGCACTGGAATGATAACACACAAGCGGCACTAAGGTGTTGGGTCAGCAGATTCCGGTCTTGTGTAACTCTTGCACCAAATTATATTGCGAGACTATAGGCGACATTGGAATAATGACACACCTTTCATATGAAGCCTCCCTTGAGCACTAAGGCGTGTAGATTATGTGGGTCTGCAAATTCCAGCAAATTACATTCACAATGTTTTTGTGGACTATATTTGTAACCAAAATTTGAATACTTTCAGTTTTAGTTACAAATGTGTGCAATGTTTTTAGATGCTCGAATTCCTTTGTTTTAGTGAGAATATATGACGTAGATTCTTGTTAATAAATGATAATATATTGCATTTTTATGTAGTTTTTTAAAGAGAATATGTTCATAATGTCTTTTTATTATTAAAAAATATTGGGTTTTAATTTTTTTTCTTCTAATGAAAAGTAATTTGGAATCATTAATTATAATCAAATCTTAAAGATTTATATATATGGAGACGAGGGAGGGGAGTTGGCATAGGGGTGTCGAAAGGGGAGTAACTAAATATTAAAGAAAATAAATACTAATCATAAAAATAATTAAAATATTATATAATATTTTAATTAATTATTTCATATTTTTATATAAATTATGTGTTTTTACTTATAAAAAATAATACATAAAGTAACTTTCATGTTTTTATAATATATATATATATATATATTTTAAAATAAATTTTTCTTCAATATAAATGATTACAAAATAGTTTCAAAATATTATAATGAAATATAAAAATTATCGTTTATCATATATTTTTATTTAGTATAATATATAAAAAATCATTACAATAAATAATTAAGCTAAAAGGTTTTTTATGATGTTTGAAACCTTTGTAACAAATGGAAAAAACTAAGTTTTTATATAGCCAACCATTCCTTTGACCACCTTATTTCTTTCAAATTCTTGATAAACTTTGATCATATTAATAGTTCAGTGGAGATTGATGGCTTAAAATGGAATGAAGATCCTTCCAATAATTATTCAGTGAAATGGGGCTATGTAGAGTTAACATTCCATTTTAATTCACCAAATTTTCCTATGAAAAAATTATGGATTCATGGAGGCTTCTTAAAGCTAAAATAAATGTTTGGTTTATCATGAAGAAGAAATCTCTTTTTCTAAGATAAACTTTGACAAAGGATTGCTTTTTAGGGGCCATCTTGGTTTAGCTTATGTAATTATAATTCTTAAACAAAAAACCATGTCCTCAATCATTGCATTTTTTTGTAAAGAATTTAGTCTTAGTTATTTAAGAAGATGTGCACACTTTGGTTATCATCAGTATCTATTCAATAATTTTTTATTAATTGGATAGAAGAGGGAAGGGATCAACTTGGATGTATTTTGGCTATGGTCCTATCTTTGATCACTCGAAGCTGGTGGAATGAAATAATTAATAGTGTTTTCAGGAACCTAACCTTTTTAAAATAAATATAACTCTTAAAATTAAGTCACTTCATCAATAGTTTTTTAAGGCTAAAGTTCTAACTCTAAAAAATAAAATCACTAGATAGGAATGCCATATTATTTTGAAACAAAATTTATTGAAAAATATCTTCACTGTCACTCTTCAAAATAAAAAAAGGATAATGGCTTCTTGGAATCCCTAAAGTGGTAATTATGTTAACTTAAAATTGGATGGGTCATCCAAAGGTAAGAAAAATATTTCTAGATTTGGATTCATCTTCAAAGATAATATGGGTTCAATGCTATCCTATTATGCATTTAAATTTCTATAATATTCAAACAATTAGACAAAATTTCTTTCTCTTCTCAAAGGCTTGAGAATCACTATTGAGTATAATTTTAGAAGACCGTTCACGGAAGGATATTCTCTCTTGATTATCAACATTATTGAACTATAAAGATCTAATGAGTTACAGATAAATTCAATTATTAAAGATATTCTCCATGTCATTATTTTTTTAGATAATATTTTGTTTCCATAAATATCAGGAGGCTAATTTTCCAGAAGATATCTTAGATAATTTTGGAGTTATTAAACTTCCTCCTAGTGAATAATAGTTATGTGAATGCCCCCCTCCTTGACAAGAATGAATATATTCAATTACAAAAGACTTGGCCCACTTGAAAGTTCCCAATTTATTTTGTGATTTTAGGAATCAATGTTGTAGATTTTAAAGAGTTTGTTATGGTCTCAAGTTTTCCTCCATGTTTTGGCTCCTTAGATATTTTTTGCTTAAGGTTTGAAAAATCCTTGTATTCGATCTTAGGTGTAGATTTCAACATAATTTTATGAATAATGGTATTGTACTAGTACTTGGAAGTCACTTTGGATGTGGGTTATCAAGTCTTATGGTGGTAGTGTCTTCTTACTTTCCTTGATTTGTTCCTTTGTGGCACTTCCTTTTTTCATTCTTGGATTGCTTAGGGATTTTTTTCAACTATTCAATTTTTTTCTTCCATTTTTGAATCTTTTGAGATTCTTTTATTTGTTCCCCTCTCTCATTCCTGGCTTGTTGGCTTTGTGGACGCTTATATTCTTGGCTTTCAATCCATATTATTTTAATCTCCTAAAGGTTTATTTTTTCTTTCCTAGTTTGATCCACTATTAGGATTGTTATGTACCATGAGATAAGGCCCAATTTTCCCTTACTAATATCTAGAAAATGAATTAAAAGATTTATTTTAATTGTAATAACTACTAACATATATTATTATTTACTTATAAAATACATCAATTTTTATTAAACTCTACTAATAATGATTGCTTAGTAAAAAATTGAATTAATTTAAACCATATTCAATACATTAAAATCACTCACAAGGAAATTTTTAATTCACATGCCAAAATTTGTAAGTAAATTTTGTTAGCTTAAATGAATGATTTTTTAATTACTATTTAATGAGCACTTTATAAAGAGGCCCTACCCTTCACAAGAAACATAAATACTTGGGCACATATGATAAATAATACATTAAGTCTAAGCAATACAACCAAAAGAAAAGAAAAATATAACAATAAAAAAATAGTAACAATAAAAGATTCCAAAGATCCCTAAGTCCCTAAAAATGATTTTATTTTTGACATATAAACATCATATTAAACATGATTTTGAATCCTTCTATCCTGTACCTTTATTCTTATTATTAACAACAATCCAATCACCACCTTCCCTTAAGTCAGGGAAGACATGATTGACAACTTCTATAACATTCATTGATTGAATGTTCTTTAATGGAACCCAATTATTTTCTAAAATAGATTCAGCCTTTGGAAAATCTATTTGTAAATAAAATTTAATTTTCTTAGTGGGAGAATCCGTACAATGGTCTATATGTTTAAGGGCTGGACCCAAACATCCACTGGTATTTATGGTACTTCACTTTCATTGTCCAACTTTGTATCCCCCTAAAATTATTAAGTATCTCACTATTTGATTCCATTTGAATGGGATTCCTTCCACCAAGAGACCCCAAATTTACACTTAGTCATAGCATAAGTGGTGGATATATGACCTATTTATCAATAGTTATGGAAACGAAATGGAAATCCATCATAATTGAGAGGTTGTTTCCAATTCTAATCCTGAATATTCATATCAATATGTGTTAGGATATTTTAAAAAAAACATTTAGGATTACAATAATATGAAAAAAAATGTTTAATGCATTATGTGAAAGGGTCTATGAGTTAAAATTCACCGAAAACATTCCTTATATCTTTAAAACAATAGTTAGTCTAGAACTGAAAATAAAGATGAGGGAACCTTACCCTGATTGATATTGTAGACACCCCATTTGGTGACAACTATCTTTCAATGAAAATTCAAACTGATTTCCACCAAACATTGCAAATTAAGCCTAGGAATCATTGAACATCCTAATTTCATCTGCACATCATTCGTTAATGGTTAGAATTATGTTGTGGCATCCTTATTTTGGGTTTTATACTATAACAATAATAACCTCTCATGAATTCATCCTTAGTCACCTTGCAACCTAACAACAGGTAGTTTAGCCTATGGACACATTAAGTGGGGCACTTTAACAATTATTAAAAGAGATAAAATCTAAGCAAATTCAATAAACTAATTAAAAATAGATTAAATGATTAGCTAAATAATCCATTTGTAATTAATGAATATCTAAAAATGAAAATTCAAAAATTCAAAATATCAAGCTTCTTCATCATTGCCTTTATGGGTTGTCAAGCTCTCACAAAATATCTAACAAATATTTGATTTATGAGTCATGCCTATTAATAAAGAATCATAATTACATGTACCATCCTTAACATAATTGGAGTTAACTTTAAGTTACCTAAAGTTAGTTTGAACTCATTACATGCTTAAATCCTAACCTAACTCAACTTGCATAAGAGTTAACTTTGGAGGCTATGAATACAAGGATTTACCTATTG
>JARHVA010001147.1:3717500-3765000 GCA_037957365.1 Torreya grandis
TCTATTTTTAGAAATAGTGTGTTTTTGTACTTAGATGTGAAATTTAGTCAAAATTCATCAATTAGGTAAATTTTAGTGTTTTAAAGATATGTACAAATATTTAGGCCCATCAGAGCTTACATAAATCAAAGATGAAGACAAGCAGTAGATGAATCTAAGGAAGACATGGATCATGAAGAATAAATTCATAAATAAAAGGAAAAATGGGAACAACCACCATGAAAGGAATAAATGGTGGTTCAGGGTTTAGAGGGAAGGAATGAAAGAATCAATGTTGACATTCTAGATTATGGAGATAGTTTTAAAATAAAGGAGTTGATAGATTAGTGTTTAACCACAATTTAGATAAGAGGCTATCCTACTTGGCCAAAAATGGTTAATGATATTTAAATGATAAGACATAAGGGTAAATATTATATCTATATTAGGCCAATTAATGTGTTGAAATTAGATAGACCATATGCTAAGTTTATTATGCTAAGATAGGTTATTAATGGGAAGTACAACTATGTTAGATATATAAATGACATAAAATAAAGTACTTAGCTATTATGTTATGATAATTTAGTGTTAAATCTAGTAAAAGTGGGAATTAGGTAGGGAAAATGTTCTAGATTAATTATCATATTCTATAACTAGTGCCTCTAACTCTATAGACACTTGTATTAGCCTAGGATAGTTATATCGATGTTAGTGCCTATGTTCAATGTTAGTGTCCCATACATGAAATATGTACTAAAACAATATGTGACCACCTAAATTATTTTGGGTTTGTATTCACCTTCACTCTCGTGCATTTAGATTTGGGAAATGGATTATCAGTTTTGCTGAAATGGTGAAACCCTAGCTTTCCATTTTCAATGTGAGCTTGTGAAAAATGGGTTTGTGGGCACATGGTATCGAGCTAACCCATAATGACCCCACTATAAAAGGGTAATACCTATATATCTAATACTCTAAATGAGGGCCTTAGACTCATGTAGTTCTCCCTTACATGTTAGCTTTTATTTGAATCCTGTAACATGAAAAACTACTACAACAATAGCATAGCTTGTAACTTGGAAAATATGAACTTATGTCTTTTCCTTTATAAATTCAGACATATATCTAGGTTTCTACTTTGAAAAGTATCTATATAGGGTATAATAGGTAATATTTTAGTAAGTTTAATGCTTATTGAATTATGTTTTAGTCTAGTTACTAGTTTCTCATAGGTGATGAATGAATGATAATTAATGTTGTATTTATACCAATCTTATTATGAGATAACTCACTTTAAAGCATTTAAGCCAACCATTGTAATACTTTTCCTCTTAAAATTGGATAATTTGAGGGCATTAGACAGTTATGTTAGGCAAGGAAAATAATGTCAATGTTATTATCTGTCATAAACATTAGTGTCCAAGAAGAAAGAGAGTAGAAATAGGCTCATAAATTGTAAAAGAGTAAAATAAGTACATTTTAAGCATTATGAGAAAGATGAGATGTATGCCTCATAAATATGTTATATATAACTAATTTATACACTAAGGGGCATAAGATAAATTAGATATGAGTCTTGTGGAGGTATGACATGTGTAGAACTAAGAAAAACAACTAGGATCATGAATTTTCCAAGCAGAGAAGATTGAGGTTATAGATAATAAAAAATAACATCTTCATTCCCCCCTCCCCCCTTCCCACTTACTCTAGTAATTAAATTTATAGTTTAATGGAAATAAATAAGTGCCTTGGTATGTATGCACACCTTCTATGATAGAGTTGAGTTTTAGTGCTTTGTTTAGAGTTGGGTTTGAGTATTTTGCGAGTGACTGAATTGAAACCAAGAGCATGCTAAAGTGTATAATTAGTGTATATAATTTTGGTCAAAATTACTTGAAATAGATTGAAATTGAAAGAGTAAGGTTTAGGATTACACAAACGTGTTGATATAACCATGTTGCCTAATGGCAAGTTGTTTTTGTAAAAGGTGTATCACTATAAGGCTCCAAAATTGATATTAGGATAAATATAGATAAATCTATAAAGTTCATATATCCTATGAGATAGAGATATAGAGAGAGGTTGGAAGGCACATGCCCCCAAATTTGGAGTAAAAGTGAGTTGTCATCTAGCAGATGATATTTTATCAACCATGTAACCTAACAATAATCATAACATTTTATATCTGGATGATCAAGTCCAAAATAAAAACTTTCAAAGATTGAGTGATTTAATCAACCCAACCATGACAAAAGGTGAATCAACCACTATAGTATATTCACTAATTGGGTATCATTATTTGCAATAGTTTTAGAATCTAAATTTTATTTAGATTTTGTAGTATTAGGCACATTTTGCATAGTATATGCACCTCAGATTTGTCTCATTATAAAACTATGTTTAACAATGGTGTTATACATATAATTATTCCAAAAATATGTATCATAATCATAAAACCATGTCCTTTGGCCAATTCACAAAATTGTGTAAGTGTGGAGGACATACTTCCAAAACATGCTACCACTATGTATTTAGAAATCTGAAAATTATATAAGTACCAATGCGGAGGACATGTTTCTAAAACATGCCCCTATTATCAACAAGAGATAATGAATACTGAGTAGGTGTAGAAAACATGCTTCCAAATCATACCCCCAAATGAATCTAAAAACTATTAATGTATGGAAGTCAATTTATCATGACATGCCCCCATTGAATTTACAAAATAGGGTATGTACCATATACTATTTCAATGTGTAAAACATGCTTCCAAAGTATGCCCCCTCCAAATCTAAGAACTATGAAAATACATAAGTGATGTCACCATGATATGCCTCCATTAATATCCCCCACTTGAGGTGATGGAAGAATATCACCTAGTAGTTAGGTTACCTCAAAAGGGTAAGATAACTTTAAATATATGAACGTAACCTTGTAGCATAAAGAATTAAAAATGTCTAGGTAAATGTATCATTGAAGTATATAGAACCAATGCGATCACATGTAGGCCTAATATGCATGATACACACACACACACACACACACACACACACACACACACACACACACACACACACACACACACACACACACACACACACACACACACACACACACAGAGAGTAACAATACAAGATCAAAAATAAAACAATCATACATATGAGAGCAGTCAGAAATGAGTCAAAATGTAATGGTCCAAGGAGACTACAAATAAGGACCATGTTCAAATACCACAAAATCAAATTGACATGACTTATTTAAATATACACAAAAGTGAGGATTGAGATATTAAAATTTACATATTAAAAGTAATGAAACATTAAAATGTCTAATAAGACAAACAAAGGCATATGAGCCACATATAATGGAGCATATTCAAATGCTTGAAATAATAAGACAATAACTTGGCAAAACACTCAATGAAGTGTGTAAAGGAAAAAAAATAAGTAACCAACATAGAACCAATGCGATCACATGTAGGCCTAATATGCATGATACACACACACACACACACACACACACACACACACACACACACACACACACACACACACACACACACACACACACACACACACACACACACACACAGAGAGAGTAACAATACAAGATCAAAAAGAAAACAATCATACATATGAGAGCACTCAGAAATGAGTCAAAATGTAATGGTCCAAGGAGACTACAAATAAGGACCATGTTCAAATACCACAAAATCAAATTGACATGACTTATTCAAATATACACAAAAGTGAGGATTGAGATATTAAAATTTACATATTAAAAGTAATGAAACATTAAAATGTCTAATAAGAGAAACAAAGGCATATGAGCCACCTATAATGGATCATATTCAAATGCTTGAAATAATAAGATAATAACTTGGAAAAACACTCAATGAAGTGTGCAAAGGAAAAAAAATAAGTAACCAACATAAACATGTCATAATATACCATGAATCAAATGTGTTATCAAAAAATTCAACTACATAACATATAAAACACCCTATGTAATGTATAACCATGTATAATATGCATGTATACAAGTACATATGTAAGCTCAAACATGATATTGTACAGTGATCATCAAATCATATAACTTATGTATATCAAGATCATTAAAAATGTATGGCCCCAACATCTTGGTAACATGAGTAGAGGGAAATCCCACCACCCATAAGTGTATCATGTATCTATGTATAATTATGTATGTGTGTTTAGGATGAAATGACATGGTAGTCCTTAACAAGGAACCACGACATAGATACCTAGGATCCAATAGACCATGTAGATGACAGAAAATTTTTTTAAGTGTTTTTTATTTTTATGGTATTTTTTAAAATATTTTATAAAATGGAAAAACCTATCCATTTCCCAATTTCAATGTATATAACTAACCTTTTTCCCAATCAAAATTCAAAGGACTATCTAGTGATTTAATTTGGTTATTCATATGGGACCGTGTCTTATGACTTATTATGGCACATATTAAAATCCATTTTTAAAATTGTATTCCAAGCGTTGTTATGAAAAATTTACCATTATATCCATAAAGTGGCATATATATCTTTATATATTATAATTGAAATTTAATAGACCTATTTTTCATATCAAAATTTGACTTAATATCAACCAACTAAGACCAACCTAGATGCAAATTCATCTTTGCATTTGTTACCCATGTCATAGAATGTAAAATCTTTAGTTTGTATATGATAAGTAAACTTATGTATTCAATGGAGTTTGTATTTAATGGTAATTTCTTTAGTTCATTCATATGATATCTCATTTGTTTAAAAAATGCCCTCCTACAAAGTGAGTCCCATTATATGTCAATTGCAATATGTGTACAATATAAACAAGCTATATTTTTATAAAATATTACATGTTTGCCTATAGGTATGGCTGAAGGTTGGTATTCCTTATAAAGGTGTAAAATATTGGACATGCATTAGCCTGGGGACAAGATTTTTATTTGTCCCATACTATTGTATTCTATAATTTTTGCCTTCAAATCCCCGCATTGACTTGCATTGTTATATGTGATCTAATAGTAATTACAATATGTATGATCCTTATTGAGGAAGAAGGAAATTGCCTAATCTATGGTGAATACAAGCTAAATAAATCATGTTATACTCAAGTAACATAAAAAAAAGTATCATTTTTATCTTGTTCCATTGTGATGTATAACATTTGTTGTGAATATTTTTAGGAAGACTCTACATAATGGATATGACTTAATGGAATTGGTTTATCATAAGAGTGGTCTAATTTATTAAATGAAGAGGATGGCTGGGAAGGAAGAGAATTTATATGCACATCAATTCTAGTTATTGTACATTTCTTTTTATTTAATTTTATATCCAAATTTTTCATTCCATAAAGATAGATAAGAAAAGGGATCTTGACTTGTATTTTTAAAATATTGATTCCCCTTGTGATGATTCCACATTTTTACATGCATATATGTGCACCTCAATGTTTATTATATTGATAGGTTTTTGGTTATCCATGATTTTTTTTAATACTCCAATCCTTTTGGATTTGGATTACACTTGAGAATAATAGGATGGATTATTCCTTATTCATGTTTGCCTATTCCTTATCCATGATACCCATATTTTATCAAATATTAAATGACAAAATAGCATATGCACCTTAGATTTGTCTCATGTTGAAACTATGTGTAACAATGGTGTCGTGTTTATAATTCTACCAAAAATATATATTAGAATGATATAACTGTGTGCTTTGGCTGATTCAAAAATTATCTAAGTGTGGAGTACATGCTTCCAAATCATTCCCCCACTATATATGTAGAAATCTAAACCTGATATAAGTACCAATGTTGAGGACATGTTTCCAAAATATGCCCCTAATATAAACTGGAGATAATGACTAATAAGTAGGTGTGGAGAACATGCTTCAAAATCATGGCTCCACTGAATCTAAAATTTATGAATGTGTAGAATCCATGTGCTCATGACATTCCCCCATTGAATATGTAAACTGGTGTATGTACCATATACTATGTGACTGTGTAGAACATGCTTCCAAAGTATGCCCCTACTAAATTTGATAAATGTGAAAACATGGAATCCATGTCACCATGACATGCCCCCACTAATATGCCCCCATTTGAGGTGAGGGAAAAATAGTGCTTGGTCATTAGCTCTCCTCAAAATTATAAGATAACTTTAAATTTGTGAATGTAATCATGTATTATATAGAAGAAAAATTGTATAGGTAAGCATATCATTAAAGCATATATAACAAATGTGATTGCATGTAAGCCTAATATGTGTGATAAATATCATGGAAACATCTAGATACTAAACCATGTCACCATGACATGTCCCCCACTAATATTCCTCCTCCCCCCCATTTGAGGCGATGGAAAAACATCATCTAATAGTTAGGTCACTTCAAAAGGGTATGATAAATTTAAATATGTAAATGTAACCATGTAGCATATAGAATAATAAAATGTGTAGGTAAATGTGCCATTGAAGCACGTAGAACCAATGCGATCACATTTAGGCCTAAGATTCATGATAAATATGATGGAAACATCTATATAATAACAATACAAGATCAATAGGAAAACAATCACACATATAATAACACTAAAAAAATAGTCAAATGGCAATGGTCCAAGGAGACCACAAACAAGGGGCATGTTCAAATGCCACAAAATTGAATGGACAAGACTTAGTCAAATTTACACAAAATAAAGGAGTGACATGTTAAAATTTATGTATAATAATTAATGGAATATTCAAATGTCCAATAAATAAAACATAGGCATAGGGGCACATACAATGGAGCATATTGAAATGCTAAACAAATTAAGACAACAACTAGGTAAAACACTCAAGGAAGTGTGTAATGGAATAAACATAAGCAAGTAGCATAAGCATGTCATAGTGGCCCATGAATCAAATGTGTTATCAAAAAATTTCAAGTACATAACATATAAAATACCCTATGTAAAGTATAACCATGGATAAAGGCATGTGTAAGTAAATATGTAAGCTCAAAAATGATGGTGTAAAGTGATCATGAAATCATATAACCTGTGGATATCAAGATCATAAAAGATGTATGGCCCCAATATATTGGTAATGTGAGTAGCAGGAAATCCCAACACACATAAGTGTATCATGTATATGTGTAAGCCTATGGATGTGAATTTAGGATTAAATAACATTCTAGTCCTCAGCATGGAACCAACACATATATACCTAGGATTTAATAAAAAATGTAGATGGTGGAAATATTTTTGGTTTTTTTAGTGTTTTTTTAATTTTTCAATTATTTTTGAAGAGATATTGAAAAATGGAATAAACTATCCATTTTCCTAGTTTGAAGTAAACAACTAACCATTTAACAAATCAGAAAGCAAAGGACTATCCAATAATTCAATTTGGTTATTCTTATGGCACCATGCCTTATGACTTATTATGACATATGCTACAATGCATATTGCTAAATGTATTCCATCTATTGTTATGACAAATGTATCATTGTACCCATCAAGTGGTACACATATTTTTCTATCTTTAAATTAAAATGTACTACACTTTTTTTTCATATTGAACATTGATTTCATATTAGCCAAACAAGACCCACCTAAATGAAGGGTGTAATTCAACTTTCTATTTTTTTCCATTATCTTAAAATATACAATAGTTAGTGTACATGTTATATGTATAAGTATGTATCCAATGGATTCTGGATTTAATGGATATGTTCTTAGTTCATTCATCTGATGTCACATTTGTTTAAAAAATACCCTATTATAATGTGAGTCCCAATCTATGTGAATTGATATGTGGGTACAACATAACCCATTGATATTTGAAGAAACTGTTATATGTCTCCCTGTAGGAATGGTATTATTTTAAAATATGTAAAAATTGGACTTGATTTCTTGTGGGAAAAAATAGTTTATTTGTCTCATACTCTTGTATTCTTGAATTTTTATCTTGAAATCTCAATATTGGCTTGCATTGTAACTTGTGAACCAATGGTAATTAAAATATGGTAATCTTTCTTGAGGAAGAAGGCAATTCCCTGATTTGTGTTGAGTAAAAGTTAAATAAATCATGTTATACTCAAGTAACATGTTAAAAATAGTATCATTGTTATCTTCTTTTGTTAGGATTTATAAAATTTATTGTCAAGGTTTTTTAAAAGAATCTGCATAATGCATATGACTCAATGGAACTAGGATCTCATAAGAGTGATCCAATTTTTTCAAGAGGAAGGTATGAAAGGAAGATCATCTATATGCCCATAAATTATAGTTATTTTAATTTTCTTTTCATTTAATTTTGTATCCAACTTTTCCATGCCATGACAATGAATCAACAAAGGGAGCTTGAATATTTGATTCTCTTGGAATTTTTGTAGCATTGTTTCCTCTTATGATGATTATTAATTTTTATGTGCATCTATGTACATCTCAATGTTTATTTTTTTATAGGTTGTAAGTTATCCATTATTATTTTTGAATACCCCAATCCTTGTCAATTTAGATTACACTTGAGGTCTATAGGATGGGTTATACCTTATTCATGTTTTCACAATCCTTGCCCTTGATACCCATATTTAAGCAAATATTAAAGGCCAAAATTATCCAATATTTCACTTAAGGATTTTGAGGGATTTGAAAAATGTGATGCATCCACCATTTCCATATTTTAAATTTTTAGTACCTTATGTTTGTAATGGTCTATAGGTGAAGATTTTTTCCTTTTTCTTGATGTCCTATTATGACTTGGTTAAGATGCCATAATTTCTTGGTTAACCTTTTGAAAATTTTCAATATCGATTGAAGGTGAAGAAGGATCATCACCCTTAATAAGGAAACTATTTTTTTTAAATCTATAAATATGAGATATTTTGATCAATTAACTTGATAAAACATCCCTTTTATTAATAATTTGTAAATCCTATATGATTTCCTTATGGATTTAATAGAAATTATCATGATCAAATGAAATTACCTTATCTCAATGAGGGATCAATTTTAGAAAATAAGGCAAGTAAAAATGCTTTGGATCATCCCTTGGATGGATCACATCATGTATTGAAAGGATGGGGGCATAGACTTGATTAAAGGGATAATAGATACCACCATTCAATGATTTTATATTATTTTTCTTATCACTTAGAGGAATGAATTTTGATCCCTACTTGGAGAGATTTTTGAATTATTTCATAATCATAATCATAAAATAAATCATTGTCATCCATGATAATGGAGTGAAAAAACACAAATATTAGGACAAGGTAGGAGATAGGCATCTACCAAACAATGCTTATGCAACAATGATGTTCAAAGATCAGGTTAAACAAGTCTTTAACCCTAATTTGGATAAGAGGTTTTCATGCTTGGGTAAAAATGGATAACGATATAAAAATTATAGGGCACAAGGTTGAATATCATATCTCTAGTACGCAGATTAATATGTTAAACTCATATTTACCATATACTAAATTTATTATGTTGAGATAGGATATTAATGGAAAGAACAACTATTCTCGATATATAAATCACATAAAATAAATTACTTATCTATTTTTGATGTTAATATAATGTTGGATCTAGTATAGGCAAGAAGCAAGAAGGAAGATAGTTCTATATTGGTTATCAGACTCTTGATTTGGTTCATTTATCTCTTTTGAAATTTGCATCATCTTGGGATTATTTTGTTGATTCTAGTGTCAATATTTGAAGCTAGTGTCTTGTACAAAATATCTATTCAAATATGATGTGACCAAATAGATACTTTTTGGTTTGGCTTCATCTTCACTGTGGTGAATTTAGATCTAGGTCATAGAATATCAGTCTTAGTGAAATGTCAAAACCTTATCTTTCCATCTTCAATGTGACCTTATTAAAAATTGGGTTAGTGGGCATGCTATGTTGACATAACATGTAATGACCCTTGTGTCAAGGTTGTTTCCTACATAGGAAATACTCTAGAAAAGGACCTCAGACTCATATAGTTATCCCTTAAATGTTGACTTGTGTTTGAATCTTATAATTTTTAAATTAATTATAACAGTGACCTAGCTTGTAACATAGAAAATATGATCTCATAATTACTTACTTATTACTTCAAACATGTAACTAGGTTGTTTCTTTGAATGGAATCAAAATAGGGTAGAATACAAAAGATTTTGGTAACTTGAGTGTTGTTTAGGTCTGATTTTTAAGTACTCGTAGTTCAGGAATGAGTGAGGGTTGATATTGTGTTTATATCAACATATCAAGATATAACACAAATTAATTAAATTAGGTTGACCATGGTAATATGTTTCTTTTGTAAATTGGATAACTTGAGGGCACTAAACACTTGTGTTAGGATAGGATGATAATATTTACACTATTTTCTATCCTAGTTGTTAGTGTCTAGGGAGAAGGATAGAAGGCACATGCTTTGAACTTGTAGAGGCCTAAGATAAGTACATTTTAAGAATTATAAGATAGATGGGATGTTTTTTCAAAAATAAAAGGTTAATATGTATAAAGTATATACCAAGGAGAACAAGATAGAGTAGATGAGACACTTTTGAAAGCAAGGCATATATAGAACTAAAAGTAATATTCAAGGTTATGAGTTTTCCAAGTGTACAAGACTAATGTGTTACATAACCATAAAATATTATCTATAATTAGATAAGAAAAATGGATAAGTTTTTTGAATGGAAAACTCAGATAGAAGACTATTAATTAGAGTTTTCATGCATGAAATTTAAGGGTCATGTGAGGACTTGGTGGGATCACCTATAAACAGAGAGACAAAGAAAGGGAAAAAATAAGATAAACACGGGGAACAAGATGGAGAAGAAGATGAGGGAGAAATTTTTTCCTATAGATTATTCCCAAATATTATACATAATATTACATAATTTATGTCAAAATAATCATAGTATACATGAGTATAAAAATTAGTTTATAATATTTCTGTATGAGTGTAGAATGATGAAAGAAAAGAATATATGGCTACAAGGTATATAAATGGTTTCAAGTTTTATATTCAAGATGAATTAAGAATGCATAAAACTCTTTTCATTAATGAGGATTATCAATTATATTTTAAGGAAGAAGGAAAAAAATAGACATATTTTCACAAGATCATTTGGTATTGGGCCAAGAAGAAGACAATCCCATCTAGTAAGGTGATGAAGTGATTTTAATACCACTATAGGTGGGTTTAATCCCACTAAAATAGAATAATCACATGTTTTATAAATTCCAAAAAATAATATACAAGGGTTTCAATAACAATATAAAGGAGGATAATTTCATAGAGGACAAGGCTATGTTGGTGTTAGAGAATGGTTTCTAAATAAACATAGGTCTTATGTTTGTTACAGATGTGGAGAAGAATAAAAATGAGCATTTGAGTGTTTACACTAAGATGATTAAGAAATAAGGTAATATGACCACCCAAGAGTGAATTTAGATAAATTTACTATAGAAGAACAAAGTACAAAAGTTGCATCCATAGATATTGGATAAAATATAATGATTAGGAGAGCAATAATTGCTCTGAGGAAAGAATATTTGCAAAATAAGGAATGTGGTGATGGATGCATATGAATAAATATTTTTTGAATAAGGTGTAATATAGGAGATAAGATATGTAAATTAATTATATATTGTGGTAGTTTTGAAAATATGGTTTATAAGGACATGATTGAGAAACTAGGTTTTCAAAATGAAAAAAATCACTATACATGTTGGATTTCATGGTTTAATAAATAGAATGAAGTTATAGTAGATAACATGGGTTTAATTTGGTTTTCAATTGTAAAAAAGTTAAAATGATGAAATATGGTCTGATGTTATACCAAAGGATGCATTTCATGCATTATTGGCAAGGCCATGGTAATTTGATGGCAAATAGATCATGATGGAGCAAAGAACACCTATACTTTTAAGAAAGGTTGTGCAAAGGTAGTTTTATTACTTTCTAAGTAATAAATTTTGGTTGAAATAATTTTATCCATAAAATAATTTATTAAAGACATGAAAATGATAGGTTTATGATATGTATTAGTAGCAAAAAAGGGAGAAATAGAAGTGGTGCAAATACCAGTAGAAGCAACAAATGTTATACTTGATGAGTTACCCTGTGGTTTACCAACAAAGAGATATATTTAAAATCATATCGAATTGATTCCAAGATCATCTCTATCCAATAAATTAGCTTAAAGGATGAGACCAATAGAACATTTAGAATTGAATAAACATATTACTAAATTGGCAAAAAATTGTGTCATAAGGGAGAGTATGATGCTTTGTGAAACACCAACATTGTTATTTCAAAATAAATATGGAGGATTGAGGATTTATGTGGATTGTAGAGTAATAAATAAAATTACCATCAAGTATATATTTTATATTCCTCATTTAGATAATATGATGGATCTTATTACACAAGCAAAATACTTTACTAAGATTGATCTAAGGAGTGGTTACTATCAGATTCAGATTCATGAAGGAGATGAATGGAAACAATATTCATGACTAAGGATGGATTATATGAGTGTAAGGTGATGCTATTTGGATTATATAATACAACTAGCACATTTGTGAGGGTGATAAACATAGTGCCATGAGAATGTATTTATAAGTTATTCAGTAAGACTAAATAAAATAAACAAGCCATTTGGGATTCGTATTAGAGTTATTAAAAAAGAATAAGCCCTATCTTAATTTGAATAAGTGTATATTTATTTAGAATAATTTTGTATTTTTTTAATTTTTAATTTCAACATATGGTGTAAGAATGGATGAATAAAAAGTAAAGTAAATTGTTGATTGGTGTATTCCAAGGTGCATCATAGAGGGAAAAAGTTTCCCTGGTTTAACAAAATTTTATAGAAAGTTCATTAATAATTCCAGTATTCTGGTTTCACCAGTAAAAAATTATGTGAGAGAAAAAGAATTAGTGGGGATAAGGGAAACAATCGAAAGCTTATAAATATTGAAGATGAATATTACATAAAAACTTATTTTAGCATTACAAGATTTTAATTTAATTTTTGAAGTGGATTGTGATGCTTCACCTATGGGAATTGGTGTTGTGCTGAGTCAATAAGGAATTCTATTAACATATTTTAGTGAGAACTTAAATGAGGTAAGACAAAATTATTTTATATATGATGTTGAATTTTATGCAATTGTACAAGAATTAAGGCATTGGCGGCATTACTTAGAGTCTAAGGGGTTTACCCTATTTATAGATCATGAGTCTTTAAATTATGTGAACACTCAAAAGAAATTAAATAGTAAGCATGAAGAGTGAGTGTGTTTATGACAAAGATATAATTTTTTTGAAACATAAGTTACGAAAATACAATCAAGTATCTAACGATTTGATTATGAGAGTTTCTTTATTAAATACTATGGTAGGTAAAGTAGTTACATTTAAAATTGTAAAGGAATTATATGATACTAAACTAGATTTTAGAAAGATAGTTAATGAATGTTGGTATCCATTAGAAGGTGATACATGTACTATTCATGATGAGTACCTTATATGTGTTGGTTATCTCTTCAAGGGAAAATAGGTATGTAATCTAGTTGGGTCTCTAGGTGATAATATTATAAAATAATTACATTGTGGTGTTTTAGCTAGATGTTTTGGTAATAGTAAGACAATAGCTTTAGTCATTGTAAATTATTTATATCTAGTGATGAATAAATATGTGGAAAGGTATGTTTCAAGATTTAGAATATGTCAAGTGGATAAATGACATGCATAAAATATAGGGTCGTACACTTCATTATTAGTTTCAAAAGGACCGTGGATAAATTTGAGTATGGATTTTGTGTTGGGATTACCAAACACACAAAGAGATAACGATTTAATTTTTATTGTTGTATATAGATTTATAACATATTTCATTTTATTTCATGTAAGAAAACAAATTTAACGACTAGAGTTGGAGAACTATTTTATAAGGATGTTAGATTAAATGGTGTTCCGAAACCCATTACATTAGATATGGACATAAAATTTGAAAGTCATTTTTTTGAGGACTTTAAGGAAGAAGCTGGGAACCGAGATAAAATTAAATAGAACATAAAACCCATAAATAGATGGATATATATAATTTGTAAACAAGAGCTTGGGAAATTAGTTGAGATGCATAGTTGTAGAGAAGCCCAAGTAATATGACTTGGATTTACCACAATCTAAATTTACATATAATAGTTCAGTGAATAGATCTATAGGAAAAGAAACATTTAAGATTGTTTATGGGATAAATCATATGGGTATTTTACATTTGGTATAATTACTAATTACAAAATGAGTTAGTGATGATAATAATACATTTGCAACAAATATACAATAGTTGAAAGAATAAGTGAGTAGAAAGCTATAGAAAAGTAATGAGAAGTACAAAGTAGAAGCATATGTGATAAGAAGACAAAGTTATTTGAGAAAGGATATTTAGTAATGGTTTACTTGAGGAAAGAAATATTTCTAACAAGGACATACAACAAGTTGAAATATAAAACAAAATTGGACTATATAAAATTTTGATGAAAATCAATGACAAATTTTATGAGGTGAGTTTACTATATAATTCTAATATCTCTCAAGTATTCAATGTTTTAGATTCATATTATTTCCAAGTAGGATATGATTAATGGGAATAATATGAAGAAGTATATTGGCAACAACATGTACTAAAGAAGAAGAAAGAAAAGATAATACAAGTTCTAGAAAATAAGATAGTGTACATAAGGTAAAGAAGCTATAACATGTATTCGGTATAGTGAGAAGGAATAAAACAAGAAATAAACACTTAGATTGCATAATGGGATATAAGCTATATTTTGAATAATAAATGACAAGTACAAATCAAGGAAACTCATAAAAGCTGAGTTGTTTTCAACTAGAGGGGAATGATGCATAGAGTAAACTTTTGAAGACTATAACTTTTGATATGTAACTCTATTTCATATCTCATTTTCACCAAATTAACTTCTCATAAAATTAAATTAATACATAATACATTCTATCCAATTAAGGATATTTTCAAAATAATCAAAATCCATACATGAATATCTTAGAGTCCAATAATACATTTAGTGAAAAGTTTTGATAACATCCTTAAAAATATTTTCTCTTAGATTTTTATAAGATTCCTCGTATCGCTTACCTTTTTGTATTATTGCAAAAACATAAATTATAGATAACCATCAATACACTATACCAAACATATTAGTGAAGATCTTACCATTGAGACAGAGGAAAGTAACACATCAACCAATAGATTTGTACAACAAAATATAGCTTAATTAGTAATACTTTTTATGTGGCTAATACCTCACAAATGTCCTTTTTTAAAATGTTATAGATTAATAATTATTCATAGCATAGTATCAAAACATGCAATTCAAATGTGACCAATCATACTTAATTCTTATACTTGGCCCAAAAATATTTTTTCAACTTGGTTTCTCTGCACTTTTTTCAATAAATCAATCCACAAAGGCTTATATAATAGGGCAAATTGAAATGTTGTGTACAATTAAAAAACTTAAACCCACCCAAAAGTCATTAAAAAGTAAACCTAACCCTAACTAGTAAACCTAACCCTCCTCTATGATATATGTTATATTTGACATTAATTTTAACTATTTTAATATTTTTAGTTGTGAAATATGGTGGAAAGATTTGTCATTGTAATTCCTTAATAATATACCCTTGGATTATTACCTTGTGGGATAGATGTAGGTAGGGGAAACATTCAATCCTTATTTAACTCTTGCACTACACATGGAGGAAAAACCACACTTAAGAGTATAGGTTGGAAAAATATTATTCATGAGTAGGCAAAGAAGGCAATCTCCAAATTTTTTTACAACTCTAGCATATGGTGGGTGCAATTATAGTTGTAAGGTTTGGGTTCATTTTCCCATCATATGAGGCTTTGCATAATTATTTGTTGAAGGATGTTGTACAAGATGTTAGTGATGTTGTTACAAAACTTCATAAGGAATTGAAAAATCAAGATGCATTATAATGTCAAATGGATGGACAGATGAAGCCACACACTTATAAACTTCCTTATCTCATGTGACATTAGCACAATTTTTGTTAAAAGTGTCAATGAATCTAAGATTATTAAATTGGCCAAGACACTCTTTTATTTATTTGATGAGGTTGTGATTGAGGTAGGGCCACAAAATATGGTCCAATTCATCAAAAATAATGTTGATGTTTACGTGTCTATTGGAAGACTTATTGTGGACATATATGGAACTATTGTTTAGACTCCATATGTGTCACATTGTTTTGATTTAACCTTGGATGACATAGGTAAAATTCCTTGAGTGATAGAGGTTTTTCAAAAAAAACCCACACAAGAGTGCTTAATAATTTCATATAATTCATAGATTCATAGATGGTAACAAACTTTTTTAGTGATGAGTGACAAGGTTTACAACCTACTTCCTTGGATTGTAAACTCTTTATAAACAACAAATAAATGTAATATGAATGTTAATTTCAACAAGTGGATGAAATTTTCTTTTATGAACATATGCAAAGAAAAATGGTGGATAACTATGTTTTATGACTATCTTTTTGGGAAGAGGTAGATAAAACTATGTTATTCTCTTACCTTGTAGTTCAAAATTTTTAGACTCATCGATGATGATAAACCCCCATGGGTTATCTATTTAGGTAATTGATAGGGACAAATATGCTATTAGGACCAGATTGGATAATAATAGGACTAAGTACATGTCATTATGGGAGATAGTTGATAAAATATGGGATCAATAGATACATTATCCCCTCCATACAGTTGCATATTTCCTAAATCAAACATTTTTTTTAGCAGCTAATTTTGAGAAAATGCAGATGTCAAAGAGGGCCTATTTAAGTTCATGGAGAGAATGTTTCCTAGGGATATTTTTAATTAGCTATGGGATAGTCTCTAATTTACAAATAGGCAAGGGGTTTCTTCTCTAGTAAGGTAGCCATCAAAAAAATGAAGACCTTCAAACCAGGTAGAAAGTTTTTCTACCTATGTAAACTAAAAATTCTTAATTTTCATTGAATTATGCATGTTACAATGTTTACAAAATATATATTTGTAGAATAATGGTGAGATTCCTTTGGAAACGAAACCAAAATACTTTTTATGGATGGAAATGAACATTTTAAGCTAGTCATGTAGTTCACCCATGTATGAGTGTAATTGGAATGTGTTCAAACATATATATTTCAAAGAACGCAATTGATGCACTCAAGCATGGATGAATGATTTTGTGTTTCTCCACCATAATCTTTAACTAAATAAGAAAAGATCTCAAGGTTAAGAAATTTTTTATTTCTAATTCTTAATTCATATATAAAGTTTATTTATATTCTTATAAAGTATTATTTTCCAAATCACTAACATGTGAATTATATTTGATAATTTTAATTACCATCGAGGAAGATCAAATGATTGAACTTAAAAAAATAAATCCAAAATATGAATGGCTCAAAAATAATTATGACCCTATTTATGATGAAGTTGAATTTGACTTGTTGGAGAATATTGGATAAGACATTGGTCTCTCAAATTAGGAGAGGCTCTAACCCTAGAGCTTTAACATCTACACTTGTTGATCCCTAGTCTACCTCATTGTCATCGGCTCCCTCCCATTTTGTGTTCCTTTATAGACAATAATGGTATGCATTTTGAAATGAAAATTAAATTAATTAAGAGGGTCACTTTAAATTAAATCTTACTGATAATAACATGCAAGTTTATCTTCTTCTATGGATCTCATAAATGTTCAATAAAAAATAATAAATCTTATATAATTTTTTTAATCAAAAAGATAATATGAATAAAATAAATATTATGAAATATATAAACACAAAGTAAATAATTTGATTATGCACAAGGGGTCAAACTTAATACATAGTAAATACCACTTGAGTGCATACACATGTAATTTTTATTTGAAATTTTATACTAATATTTTGGTAATAAAATGGAAAGTGGTGAGGAGTGTAAAAGGAGGTCTAATAATAAGATTGTTGGAACACAACTAGCTACTAAGAGGATGGGTGAATCAGTAGCTTGACTATCTTAGTCCTTTTTAAAAAAATTAATGAAAATTAAACATATATGAAAATATCACACACACACACAAAAATGCATAACACTAGATATACCATGGAAAACACAATAGAGGAAAAACCACCATGAGAATAGTTGTTAGAATCTACTATTCTAATCTAGCCTCGCAATCAAGAACCTCACTGGTTATAATGTTTAAGGGCATTAACCATAAGGAGACACTAATCCCTTTGTTTAAGAGAATCTATTATAAGGAAACACCAACTCCCTAACTAAGCACCAACTCAACTTATTTGATGGTACCCACCAATTAGATCTATATTCAACATATGGAGCTACAACTCCATATTATAATATTGATCCATAATTGAATCCAATTTATTTCTCTATTATAGGTCTATTCTATAGATACTTATGCTCTACACATATCTCTCTCTTCTCTTCTCTTCTTCTCTTCCCCTTTGTCTCTGTCTTTATATTTCTTTATTTGACACACTTCATCTATCTCTTTCTCTCTACCTCTCTTTCTCTCTATCAATTCAACTCTATATAGCAGGAACAATAACCTTTAATGTATCTTAGATGACACATAAATAAGCATTAGATCTAGGTTTTTGCATCTTCTCTATCTTCACACTTATTTGTTGACACATCATGCTAGTTTTGGACTCAGTTCATATTTCTTGAACATCAAGTTTACCGCATCTTAAACTCATGTTTCACTACCATGATTCTTAGTTTGATTACTATTTTAACATATGATGGGCTGTTTTTTTTATTCACATTCCATATTACACAAATTTTATCAATCAATAAAATATAGTTCATTGCTTGTGTCATATTTTGTGGCTTACCTACATGTTCTTCCCCTTGATTTTTATGATGAACAAACCTTTGAATACTGACCATTGATCTTTATGTTTCATACCATCATCTGATGATCCTCATTCAATTTTATCATCTTCAAAATGCATTTATTATACCAAATTCTAATATGCTGATGCACTCTATTGGATACTTGTACGCTTCTGGGCTTTAACATTTCAACTTTAAAATACATCCATTGGATGTTTTGATCTTAACTCCCATGTGCTATTAGATATTCAAATTTGCATAATCTTTACCTCTATCTAACACTAAACCTTGAGATATTAATCTCATCTTGTTGCTTCCTAAGTCTTTAGAATAAATATGCTCCATCAATCCCATCAAACTAGATCTTTCTTTAACTCACCTCTGTGTTGTTAAACATCAAGCACTTGATCCCATTGAATCCACTTGCTCAGTTAGATATTCATTGGACAATCACATGATCATCACTTAATCTTTTGAAAAGCTCAAATTTTATCTCTGATAATCTCTCTTTAATATGATGCTTGGCATCCTCACATTCTTTTTGTACCTTTGTTGTTAGTTCCTGCTATTGAGGCACTTGTCATCCCTCACATTAATCCTTGACTATTTGAATTTAAATCAATTAGTAGATTTGCTATGCAAGATACATGATTGTGACACTTGGCACTAGTGCATTTACTCAGAGGTGCCTTTGATAAATTAACTTTTCTATGCTCCATTGTATCTGCAATATATGATTAAGTGTTAACCATTGATCTAGCTAGGACAAATATTAAATCATGGACTTAGAAAATATAAATTCTTAGAACATTTTTTTGAGATGGTAATTACAAGGTTGAAGGGCCAGCTGTACTATGATGAGGAAGACTTAAGGTATAACTTAAGTAACTAGTTATTGTCTATATCTAGTCAGCATAAAAATAGAATATGCTTGTGAATGCGATTACTTAAACCCTCAGGGTGTAACTAAGAAACCATGTAATGTTTGAGATCTAAAATAAATTAATTTTGAGATCATTTATTCACAACTAAGCCTATGGACCATATATTTAAGATTCTCTTAAAACACCCATAACATATCTTCTATTAATTGCTCTTCAAGTGTTCCAGAAATGTTCTCTATAAAAAAATGATAACTTTAAATTTTGAAACTATAAAACATGCTCTTCTCTCCATCAATCATGCCTAATCCTTTAACATCAATGACATGCATAATGTCTCTTTTGACATCAATTACAATAATATGGCCAACAATATCCCTCTTTGGCATTGATGGAGAACTAAATGCTCTAATCTTATAATACTCTAATCCTTGCTTGCATTGGCTTCTGATGAACTTGAGCTGAAATTGTTCATACCAAACTTACTCCCCCTTAAGCAATGGCACTTTTGACAAAAATCAACTTGGAAACATGCTTTAATCTTTAAAAATTTTATAGAGCTCATTTTATCTTTTTCCCCCTTTGACGTCAATGGAGAAGGGACTCCAACTTTCTCAACTTCTCTAAATTTTTCTCACCCTTTATTAGAAAAAGGAGTTTGTCTAAGAATTTACAACCATAAATTCATTATAAATTTTAAAATATATGCATACCTAAGTCACATTTTCTCTCTTCTTCCAAGGATTAACAAGACTTTAGTGATACTCCCCCTTGACTCATGCCCTATCACTAGGATCTAGTGATGTGATGTAAGATCCACCACTCCCAATTTTTGTCTCAAATAATCAAAATGTTCTTTGGGAAGAGGTTTGGTGAGTATTTATATAATTTTATCCTATGTTGGCACATATTCCATTGTGACCTCTTGATCAACAACCTTTTCTCTTAACAATTGATATTTAATCGATATGTGCTTAGTTCTAAAATGCATCACTAGATTCTTTGATATGTTAATAACACTTGAATTATCACAAAGAATATAGATAGTTGATTTGTACTCTACCTTGATGTATTTTATTGTTTTATTCATCCAAAATACTTGAGTATAACATGCCACTACTGCTACATACTTTGATTTTTTTGTAAAAAGTGTAATTGACTCTTATTTTTTACTAAGACATGAAACAAGTCTATTTTTGAGGAAAAATGCACCACCACTAGTGTTTTTTATATTTTCCAAACTTCCTACCCAATCAACATCTATATATTTTGTAAAAGTGATATCCTCACTTTTAGGATACCATAGACCATCATCAATTGTGCTCTTGATATATCTAAAGATTCTTTTCACTGCATTGACATGTGATTCTTTAGGATCAACTTGAATATTGTAACCATGTATACTACTTACAAGATATCAGGTCTTGATGTAGTCTACCTATCATTTATTTGTATATAGTTTGATTTGTATCAAGGGAATCATCCACTTTGCTCAAATTGCATCCATTTATCTTGGGAGTAATTACTAGTTTATTTTCTTTCATCCCAAACTTTTTGAGCATTCCCTTAGCATACATGGTTTGAGATATAAATATATCTTGACAAGTTTGTTCTATCTATAGACCAAGGAAGAAATAAAGTTAACCAAACATAAACATCTAAAACTCACTTTACATTTGTGTACCAGATTATTTACACATTTTGTTATTTCTACCACTAGAAATGATGTAATCTACATATAAATCAATAATTAACATATGATCCCCTTCTAATTGGAATTATAGATTTTTATATACACATCTTTTATTGAATCCTTATTGTTGTAAGTAATGGTATAATCTTGAATAACATTCTCTAGGTGCTTGGTTTAGACCATATAGAGCTTTCTTCATATTGCATACATAAGATTTTTGTTCTAATAACTATAAACCTTCAGGTTGTTCTATGTAGACTTCATCTTCTAGGTTCTCATTTAAGAAATCAAAGTTAACATATATTTGATAGACTCTTAACTTATTATAAATAGAGAATGCTAGAAACATTCTAATGGCTTCCAGCATAGAAACCAGAGTAAATGTTTCCTCAAAATCTATGCCTTCAACTTGTGCATATCTTTTGCACACCAATCTTGATTTATTCCTTACGACATTTCCATCCTCATTGAGGTTGTTTCTAAAGACTCATTTTATACCAATTACATTCTTGTTTAAAGGTATTGGAACTAATTCTGAAGTTTTGTTTTTTTTTGATTTGGCTCAGTTCTTCTTCCATGGCTTTTAGCCAATTCTCATATTTGCTACCTTCAACATAGCTCTTAGGCTCAATTTCAGACACTAGATAAAAACTTACTTGCTCCTTATTTGTTGTAAATCTTCTACTTTTCTGACCTCCTTCATTTTTATTTACAATGATTACTCTATTGGATGATCCTTTTGAACAAATATTGTATGAACCTTTTTAATTACTTCCTAATGATCTTCATTATCTACTTCCTCTTCATAATTTGATTATTCATTATAGATTTATCTATCAGGTATAACATGTTTTAATCCTTATTCAAAATTAACATTGATGCTCTCTAAAATATTTTATAGCCTCTTGTTGTAACATATGTAGGATTTTCTTTGGGTATAATAACCAAGAAATATTCCTTATTCACATATTAATTCAAAGATTCCCAACTTATCTTCTTTTCTCTTGATGTAGCATTTGATGCCAAACACTCTAAAGTACTTAAGAGAGACAAGTTTTCCATTCCTTAGTTCATAGCAAGTTTTTCCATTATTTATCCTTAGTTGAACTCTATCCAAGATATATACTACTATTTATATTGCTTCTCTCTAGTATCCATCAGGTAAGTTGGCCTCTTTTAACATTATTTTGGCCATCTCCTTAATTATCCTATTTTTCCTCTCATCAACTTCATTATATGATGGAGTCCTTGCTTTAGAGTAATGCCTTTTGATTCCATGCTTCCCATAGTACTCTATGAACTAATTTGATATGAATTATACACCTTTATAAGATCTTAAGCATTTAATTTTTTTTTAAATCTCATTCTTTACCATGGCCCTAAAGATCATGAATAATTAAAATGCCTGACACTTATCCCTTAAAAAATTTACCCATGTCATTATTGAGTAATATTCTACAAATAACATGAAGTATCTCTCTCCTTTAGTTCTTATTATCTTAGTAGGACCGTAAAGATCAGTATGAATGAATTCTAGAGGCTTTGTAGTTACATATTCCTTTTCTTGAAATCTGACCATTGTCTGCTTGTCTTCTTGACATTCCTTGCAATTAGTGTCTATAGGTTTGGTTATCTTAGGCATTTCTATAACACACTTATTTGAGCTAACCTTTACCAAGTTGTCAAAAATTGACATGTCCCATTCTTTTATGCCACAACCAACTCTCATCAAGCTTTCCTATCTGACAACTATTACAATTTACTTCACTGAGATTATAATTATTGCTTTTCATTATTTTCCGTTCAAAAACTACTCTTCCATATATCTTTAACTTGTATCCTTATACATTAAATGTGACCCTATATCCATTGTCAAAAATTTGGTTGGCACCTAGCATATTATATTTCAATCCTTCAACACAAAGGACATCATGTGTAGGTAGTTTTCCATCTATATTCAATTTTCCTTTATGTCGGATCTTGACTAAAATATTGTCTTCCAAGCTAACAAATCATTCCTTACATTTTTTTAGTTTGATTAACTTACTCTTATCACCAGTCATATGTTTTTCAAAACCACTATCTATTACCCACAAATTTTGATCCTTGTCATGGAGTATAGTTTGAGCGATCATAGATTGATCTTTCACTTTCCACACATTCATGGGTTTCCTTTTTAGCTCATTTTCCCCATTTTTAGATAATTGTGAGCCTTTGTTCATACTAGGATGCAATCATTTCTTTTTACTTTGTGATTTTGGTCTTACAAAGTTTATTCTACATTATTTATCTATTTGGCCAAAATTATTGCATTTATAGTATATTGTATTTATATTTAACAAGGGAGTAAATGATTTTTTACTTACAAAGTTTGTTTTACTTTTAGTTACAACCCTACATTCAATATCCCTATGACCAAATTGATTATAGATATAATATTAACCATAGAAAGATAATAAATAGCTAGCCATAACATTTGTTTGTGTAGGATGATGAGCTATTTTAAACTATGGCTTATTCAAATCTCTCACTCTTGTGTAACCATCTGCATCATCTACCCTTATGTTTTGAATCTTATTTGAGTTTGTAAATATTTAATCATTACTCTTCTTCCTTTCTTTATGATTCTTTTCTCCTTTAGCTTTCTTTACATCATTAGTCTTTATGTCTATCTTTATATTCTTACAATCTTTCACTTTCTTTAATCTTGATTGTCCTTCTACTTTGAAGTTGTCATATAGGTTAGCAGATGTATCGGTTATGGGACATTTCCATTTTTCATAACCAAGACTAGATCTTTCTTTTGATGGATTTGGAGAGTTATCAAATCATCAAGAATGTCTAATCCTCCTTTTAGCTTCAGACCTTTATCTATTTGATCTCTAGATTTCTGAAGTTATTTTCTCAAAGTCACTATTTTTACTTCTAACTTCATCTACTCATCAGATTTAGACTTTAGTTCATGTTTGAATACATATTATACTATTTTATCTTCTTCAACCTGTGTATTTAGGATAACCACTATCTGATTAGATTTTTTAGGACTTTTTGACATTTTTTCAATCTCCTTTTATCCAAGATTCTTCTATTTTAATGCGTCTTTTTTTATCTTGTAAATTTCATCTAGAGCATAGATGAGTTCACACTCTAAATCTACTTTCCTTCTTATTCTTCATCTAAGTCTTTAACTTCTTATTGTTCTATAGAAGTTGATCCTAATGTCATGAATAGGACTTCATTTTCCTCAACCATAAAAGTACAATCATGGTCATCATTAGAAATATCACTGTCATCCAATGAATTATTATCTTTTCTTGTGTATAATCCCTTATTATTTTTAAAATTCTTCTTCTTGGAGTAGTGGGGTTTCATCTTTTTATTATCATCTTCTTGCTTAGAGTTATCCTCTTTATTATAAGGGTATTTAGCATCAAAATGTCATACCTTACCATATTTAAAGCATTTAAAGGGTAACTTACCTTTGTACTTTCCATACACTATTCTTAATCTTTTGACAAAGTTGGCTTCTTCTTCATCAGTCTCTTTAGATCTAGATTTAGGTTCTTTTACCTTTACTAGTTTCGATAATTTGAATACAACTTCTCTGTTGAATGTATTTGTTTCTCCCATTCTCATATCATAGGTTGTGAATGTTCCATGAAAATCATCAACAATGAGTTTATCTATATCTCTTATTTCCTCTATTTGAAAGATTTTTGAGTCATAATTTGATGGTAAAGATCATAATAAATTTTTGATAATGATCATATCTTTCATCTCTTCCCTAAGGCCTTTGATTTCATTGGTAATTTCAACTAATATGATTATGTATTCTACAATTTTATCTTCTTCATTCATCTTAAAAATTTCACACTTGCCTTTGAATTTTTGTATCTTGGCCTATTTTACCTTGTCATCACCTTAATGGATTATCTTTAATTTATTTTAGATATCTTATGTATTTTTATAGTGCATCACTTTGAAAAAATCTAAATTAGATAATACATAAAGGATAACATTATTTGACTTGTCATTGCTCTTGTATACCTTCTTTGGAACCTGATCAATAGGAGTTATAGACGAGGATGTATATCCACTTACAATAGACATCCATACATCAAACCCTAATTAAGATAAATATGCTTCCATTCTAATGCTCCAAAGTTCATAATTTGATCCATCAAATAAAGGTTCTTTATTTGAGGAAGAGCCTTATTGACTAGCCATTTATGTTCATCATCCATGATCTATTTGAGTTGATTAAGATTCTTCTAAGGAACCAAGGCTCTAATAATAATTTTTGGAACATAAATATCTACTAAGAGGGGGTGGATTAGTATATTGAATATCTTAGTCCTTTTTATAACTTTTAATGTAAATTTAACATATATATGCAGAGATCACACATACCAAAATTCATAATACTAGATATACCATGGAAAACCCGATATAGGAAAAGCTACAATGAGAATAGTTGTTAAAATCTAATATTCTAATCGAGCCTCATAATTAACAACCTCACTAGTTACAATATATAATGGCACTAACCCTAAGGAGATACCAATCCCCTAATTTAAGAGCATCTACTCTAAGGAAGCACCAAGTATCCAACTAATCACCAATTCAACTTATCTAATGGCACCCACTAATGAGATCTATATTCAACATATGGAACTACAAATTTAGTATATAAAATTGACTAATAAATGAATCCAATTTAATTTGCTATTATAGGTGTAGTCTTTAACTACTCATGCTCTATACATCTCTCTATTCTCTTATTTTCCTCTCTACCCCTCTATCTTTGTGGCTCTATACTTTTTTATTTGACACACTTCATCTATATCTTTCTCTCTACCTGTCTCTCTCTCAATTTCAATCTATACAATAGTAACAACAACCTTTAATTTATCCTAGATGACATATATATAATTATTGGATGTAGGTTTTTGCATCTTCTCTATGTTCACACTTGTTTGCTAACACATCATGCCCATTTTGGACTCAGTTCATATTTCTTGAACATCAAGTTTCCCACGTCTTGAACTCATGCTTCACCACCATGATTATTAGTATTATTACTATTTTTATCATATATTAGGCTCTTATTTTGATTCACATGCCATATTACACAAATTATATCAATCACCATAATCTATTTTATTATGTGTGTCATATTTTATGACTTACTTGCTTATTCCTCTACTTGACCATTGTGATGAACAAACCTTTGAATACTGAACATTGATCTTTAAGTTTCACACCATGACCTAATGATAATCATTTTTATTTTTTCAACGTTAAAATTCATCAATTAGATTAATTTCTAACAAGATCACGTACTATATTGGATCCTTGTATGCTTCTAGGATTTAACATTTTAACTTTAAAATGCATCCATTAGATCTTTTGACACAAGATCTTGTGTGCCATTATATCTTCAAAGTTACATGATATTTAGATCTATCTAATGCTAAACCTTGATCTATTAATCTCATCTTGTTTTTGCTTGAGTCTTTGGAATGATTACACTCTATTGATCTCATCAAACCATCTCAGTTTTTAACTCACTTCCATGTCATTAAACATTGAGCACTTGATCCCATTGAGTCCACTCATTCTATTAGATCTTCAGTACATGATCCATGCTCATTATTTGATCTTTCAAAAATCTCAAAATTTATATCTAACAATCTCTTATGAATGTGACACCTGGCATCCTCATGTGCCTTCTACAACTCTATTATCAGTTCTCACTATTGAGACACTTGGCATTATCATGTTAATATTTGACTATTTAACTTTAAACTAATCCATATATTTATTATGAAAGATCCATGATTGTGACACATATCATTAGCACAATTAATCAAAGTTGAGCTTGACAAATTGATCTTGCTATGGTTCACTATATCTTCAACTCACAATTAAGTGATAACCATTGATCGAGCTAGGACAAATCCTATGTTGAGGACTTAGGAGGTATGAGGTCTTAGAATATTTGTTGATCTGGTAATTACTAGGTTGAAGGGGAAGTTTACACTATGATTATGAAGAATTAAGTTATAACTTAAGTAACTGGTTGCTGTTTATATCTAGTCAACATAAAAATAGAACATGCTTGTGAAGGCCATGACTTAAACCCTTAGGGTTTAACTGAGAAATCCTGTAATGTCCAATAGATAAAATAAATCAATTCTGATCTTATTTATTCTCAACTGAACCTATGGATCATATATTGAATATGATTTTAAAACACCCATAATATAGCTTCAATTATTTGCTCTTTAAGTGGTCTATAAATGGTCTTTGTAAAAGCATGAAAATTTTGTACTATGTAACTATCAAACATTTTCTTCTCTTCATCAATCATGCCTAATCTTTTGACATCAATGACAATCATATGGCCAACAAGGTTGAGATGGAAAATTATAAAAATTAAGGTTAGTATTTAATATGTTATAAATATATGTATTCTAAACATTTTTAAAAAAAGTCACCCCATGGAAATAAGAAAGGCATAGTCAAACATAGAAATAAAATTAAATATAGGCCAATGAGGATAACATGAAATCATGTAAGTTTAGAATAAATTAAATATTATAAATAATTAATGGAAAAAATAAAAAATTAGGAGTGAGAATACGAAAGATATGACATAATACACACAAAATTAAGTAAGAAAAGTTAAAATTAGAAATAAACACATGAATTGACAAAATAAATGAATATAAAATAAATATTTAAAATATTTAAAATGAGAAGTTAGTAAATTGAAATAAAAATAGGAATGGAAAATTTGGAGAAAGAAATCAATAAAAATATTTAAAAAAATGAAATATTATGTAAAAATATTAGTGTTCATGCTAAGTGGATGGATTTAAAGGTCTAAACAGGGTTTTTAAGTGAACCTTAAAAAAATATAAGAAACCTTAAATTGTAGGTATTATTTTAGATGCTTATACTTAAATAATGAAGATGTTATAAGAACATAAATTATTATATATTTTTTTAAATTTTTAAAATACTATTATTATTTAAAATAATCAAGTATAAATATGTCAAATAGCTGAAATTTAAAAAGTTACTCTTGTGAAGAAAATATTAGTGGGAAATTTTTAGAGCTGATAGAGGAGAGAGGAGACTAGATAGTATTTATGGTGTGTGGGATTTTAGGGTTTCCCCTTACCTCTCATCACACTACCAATTGTCTAATCTAGGTAAGTGTTATTGACATTGAATTTATTGTGCTGAGTTAGGTTAGCCATCCACCACTTGGGTAGTTATTCAGCTTCCCCTATATTCAGTGGCCACCAAAAACAATCTTACATTGTTTGATACATTTACCACTAGAATTAACTAAAGAAGCCATGGTACGGAAATAAACTCATAAATTTGTCCTAAAAGTTCACCATGGGGTATTAATTCTAACTCTGATACTCTTCTCCATATATGTTTTTAGACTTCAAGGGTTTGATATAACTTTCCATTATTTTTAAAATTTTACCTTTTTTTTACTATTTTTGTTGGTCAAGTTCCTTTGGAGAACCTCTTGAAGTAATGGGCTCACAACCATTAATAATTCCATGACATGAAATTGGAAGGAGACCAAAACCTCACTAAGGGTTTCCTCATGTTTTATTTCACAAAACCTGAACTCTATAGAGACATTGTTATCCATGGCCCATGGTTCCTTCATAAAACCTTGGTTGTTTTTCCATTGAACTAGAGAATTTCAAGTCTCTAAACAAGTGAAGCTTAAAATCCTAGTTTGGGTAGAGTTTCTAGGCTTACCTCTACCTCTATGAAATTTTGTCAACCATCATATCAAGCCTCTTGGCCACTTCATTTTCTATGATCAGCTAAATTTCTATGTAACACAACCCTAGAGAAAGGTCTATGTCAAAGTTTACCTAGCCAAAGATCTTAAATAATTCATTGATATTTAAGTGGGTAACATTTAGTTCTCTCAGTGGGTCCTCTACTTTAACCTTTCGAATACTTATTTTAGGTGTAAGGCTTTAGACCACATGATTAGGCAATATTCCCTAATGGTCTCCACTCCTATGGTCACTTAGGATAAAAGTAGGTCTAAGATAAAGTCCCCATATTCTGATGGGTGGACCATAGTTTTTAAAAGGAAAAATACTATTACCCATGGTAATAGTATACCTTATCCAGTTGTATCCCATCCCTTAGGAGGTTCAAGTTCCTCATCCCCATATATAAAATCCCTACCACTTGCTCAAGTTAAACACCCACCTCCCATCTCCCAGTATCTATAGGTGATCACTTAGTTTATGTCTTCTCCATCTCCCATTCCTATGACTCCTTTATCACAACCCCTTTTAGGGGTGAATGATTCAGATTTAGATATGGGGCTTGTAACCCTCAATTTCAAGGATATCATATATCACTCAAATAATCCCTCTCCCTCTACAGATGAATATTATATGCCAAAAAAATTCAATAGGTTAGTATCCCTCTCAAACCCCTCAAATGGAAATGATATGAAATTACATGTTTTCCAATTATAGTTTATTCTTGGAATGTTCAAGGACACATTGATACAACTCATAAGTATAAAGTCAAGAAAAATTGTCATCATTTTACTCACATTAAAATTATTTTCATGCAACAAGTCAAAATTTATGTCTTTTTTCTTCATTCTATATCTCATACTATTTGGTTGAGGTCCCTCTATCAAACCACCTATCATAATCTTCATTGAGGGGTAGGGGGAGGGGGGAAGTTATCACCCTTCAATCATATGATGTGTCTCAAAATATCATTTCTTGGGTTTTTGACCCCACCTACCATGAGGGATGGACTCTTATTGACATTGATAATCACATCATTGACCTTCTTAATCTATATGTGTCTAATGATGCTATGGAAAGCACCTTTCTGTGGATATGGGTAGTTGATTCCCTCCCATATTTGCATTGGATTTAGTGTGATTTTTTTAACATGATTGAATCTATGGAAGATAAATAAGTTTGCCTTACCATGAGATGGTGTGTAGGAGAATAGGAAGCTTGGTTCTACATGAGAAATAAGATTGGGTTCTTTGACCCAAATCATTGTAGAAGGGGTGATTCAAATTCCCCATGGTTCACTTGGTCCAATTTCTATCAAGAAAATGATAAGCTCCTCAAATGCCTTGATTGTGACCTCCTAACTAAGCAATACATTTTCTTCTTTTTTCCTTCCATGGTTAACCCACGTTTATCATTCTAGACTCTTTCTTGTTTGACCACCATCCCATCTATTTTTGTATACATTGGACTTCCCTCAAGTTAAACCCAAGGTTTATCAATTCTACCTTAATACTGACCATATCAAACATGAGTGGACTATGGAACAAATTACCAAGATTTGTAATTTAGCCCCTAAGACCACAAGGGACATTAGTTGGATTGAGTGGTAGTCTAATGCTATAACCCATACCACTTAATTCCTTTAGATATATGGAAAATAAGTGGCTATTTTTAGGTATCACATTTAGAATTCTACAAATCTTGAATACTTTAGGGTTTTATAGGAGTTATAATTTTAAAATTTAAACTCTCATTTACATAATCAATATTGCATGTGGAGAGACTATTAGGTGTGAAGCCACTATTCACAGGTCACTATTCATGGCCACTATTCATGAACACTCTTCATGGTGGCATGGCATGCAGGTGATGTGGCATGTAAGTGATGTGGTAGGAAGGTGATGTGGAAGTGGGCCCACTGATGGTCTAAGGATTTGATCAAGATGATGTGATAGGTGTGGGGAATAATACTCCACTAAAGGATATGGGTTTTGTCCTTAGTGAGTCACATATGGGTTGCCACATGGTGCAAAATACAAAGGGTCATGTATGGGTCTAATTTGTAAGGGGACCCATGATTCACATGTGTAGAGTAAGTCAAAAGGTTATTAAAACACCTTTTGGACTTGTGTGATCACATGGAAGAAGAAGAAAAGAATACACTATTTTAGATTGGCCTCATATGTGTGAGAGGGGTGAAATTATTGGAAACACATGGGGTGGCTTGGATATTGTCTCAAGTGTAGCATTTTTTTAATCCTTGGAGATGAATACAAGAGGAACATTATTGAATGTTTGTCCTCACTTGTGGAGTGTGGGATAATTTTTGGAGCCACATTAAGGTGGCCTTGGATCTTGTCTAAGTGGAGGGTAATTTTTTTTAAAAAATTTTGGCACATGGGGACAGATACCACTATAGATCAATAGACACCCACTTAAATGTGGTGAGTTTATTAGAGTATCCATGAAGTGTTCTCCCTATCTCTCCTATCTCTCTCTCTCTCTTTGTTGTGAAATGTTATTAAAGAATTATGTTCTCATCTTTATTATTTATCCATTTATTGGATCACTTGGATCCTTGAAAGTTTGAAATTGAATGATAGAAGGTTGGAGCTAGTAAGGCTCATAAACTAACTCACCAAAATGTTTGGGTTGTCAACATCATCATGCTTAGGTGGTTAGAGTCTGTAAGGGTTAGATAGCATGGTTCACCTAGTGTATTGAAATCATTGTATGGATCCTTTTAGAGAGAGGTAGAACCTTGGAGATCCCTTTGATGCTATGGTGTAAGCATCATGAAGTCTAGATGTTACCTTTGCCCCATGGTTTTTCCCAAGATGGTTTAGTAGGGTTTTCATGTATATCTTGTGTCATGTGTTCTCTCTTATTTTATTTTTTTGTAGATTGTTTTTAATTCCACATTTAAATTATTATATATGTTTGTATTTGCCCTCTTTTAATACCCAACAAGTGGTATCAGAGCCATGGTTTTTTGGTTGGTTTTATGCAAGTGGGAGATATAAGTGGAGAGCCCAAGATATGAAAACAAAAGTTTACATGGTAGATATTTCTCTTTATGAAAGATGAAGATGAAGATGGATAAATTGAAGTGAATATGAAGAAGATTTGAAAATGGATCAATGTCAACATTGTTCATATTGAGGAAGAAACAATATAGCTTGAGGAGCAAGTTGGACTCCATTGGTGTAGATGGAATTTCTTAGCTAGAGAAGGGGTAAAAATTATGGGATCTTAATACCACAATGTGTTGGTTGAGATGTGTAAAAATTCCATGTAGGGGAGGAGGTAAAACAAACTTTAATTTATACCTATTTTATTAGTGGATGGAGAAGAATAAGAGACCCAAGGTTATGTAAAAGGAGAAGGCTCTATGTGTGACATGTAGTATAGCAGGATGCAACTTGACTGTATATTTGGGGCTCAAAATTTTGGTAGGTGCATTGATGCATTGAGTATAATGATAATTTCCCAAGAATTGAGTATGGGTACCATGTTGATCATGATGGTTAGTGGTTGTCTACATGTAAAAGTTAGGTATTGAGTTCTATGTGTACTTCTCTCTTATTATTTTAAGTAGTGTAGGATATATGAAGAATAACAAAAGATTTGAGGTTCCATAGAAGGAGAATGTCATTTGTGTGACATGTGATATAGTAGGATGAAACTTGACTATATCTTTGGGGATCAAAAACTTGGTGCATGTAGTGATGCACTAAGTAGTGTGACAACTTCCCAAGTTAATCACCTGACTGCTCCATGGTATAAGAGATAGTTGTGATAAAGTACTATGTGTATCACTTCAAGTGGGAGATTGTTGGGTATGTATCTACTTTTCCCATGTCACTATTTACTAGCACTATTCATGGTCACATGGCATGTGGGTTATATGGCATGTGAGTATGTAGATGATGTGGCATGTAGGTGATGTGGTAGTGGGCCCATGGAGGGTCCCAAGATGTGATCAGGATGATGTCATAGGTATGGTGCATATTACTCCACTATAGGACATGGGTTTTGTCCTTAGTGAGTCACATCTGTGTTTTTAAATGCTACAATAAATAAAGGCTCACGTATGGGTTGAATTTGTAAGGAGACCCATGACTCACATATGTATAGAAATTCAAATTTTGATTACAACATCTTTTTGGCTTGTGTGATCATATGGAAGAAGACAAAAATGCACTATTATAGATTGACCTCACATTTGTGAGTGGGGTGAAATTATTGGAGTCATATGGGGTGGTTTGCATCTTGTCTAAAGTGGATCATCCACGTTATTCACCCTTAGAGATAAAGACAATAAAAACACTATTGAGTTTTTATTCTCACTTGTGGATTGGGGGAAAATGTTTGGAGCCACGTTAAGGTGGCCTCTGATCTTGTCTAAGTGGAGGGTCATTTTTATTACTCTTAGCACATAGGGACAAACACCACTATAGACCACTATACACCCACTCAAATGTGTCAAATTTATTAGAGTAGATATGAATTTTTCTTCCTCTCTCTCTCTTCGCTCTCTCTTTGTTGTTAAATTATAATAAATAATTATGTTCTCTTCTTTGTTGTTTATCAATTTAATGGATCACTTGGATCCTTACAAGTTTGAACATGCAAGATAGAAGGTTGGAGTTTAGAAGACTTTTAAGCCTATCTCACCTAGATGCTTGAGTTCTAATAATTATCATGATTAGGTGGTGAAATTCTATAAGGCTTAGAGAGCATGACTCACCTAGTGTATTAAAAGCATGGTATGGATCTTTGGAGAAAGGGGTAAAAGCTTGGAGCTCACTTGGATGCCATGGTGTAAGTGTCATGATGTTTGAGTTTGGAGCCTATAAGGATTGGCTACAAACTTGATTCATTAAATTTCTTGTAAGCATTAGAAAGGAGTTTCAAAGTGGATCCATTTTAGAAGAATGTTGTTGATAGAAATATGAAGTCTGGATGTTGCCTTCACCTAGTGGTTTTTCCCTTGCTAGTTTAACAAGGTTTCCATGTATATCTTGTGTAATTTATTCTCTCCTATTTTGCGTTTTTGTAGCTTATTTTTAATTTTTAATTTAAATTATTTCACATGTTTAGGATTAGGCCTCTTTTTATCATAAAATACACAGGTTCCAAATTACAGAGGATTACAAGGCTAGAGAAACATAACTCAAAACAAGGATGTATTGGTTGAAGGGAGGAGACGAAGTGACCAAGGAATATTTTGCTCTCCTTTAATCAATTTAAGATGTTGAAAAAATAAAATCCATTATAATTTATTCAAACATACTTACCAAACTTCTAGATACCCTCTAAGCCATTATCCATCAATATCATGGTATCTTTGTGGCATAACCTTCATCCCCTATTCATGAGACTGACCTCTCCCAATGCCTTGATGTGGTCCATTGAAAGCTCTAGAAATATTAGAAATTTTCCTATGATAGACCTCTTGGATTCAATAAACTTAATTTTTTATTCAAATGGATTTTAATAAATCCCCAAGCGTTGATGGCTTTCCCTATGAATCATATCAAACCTTGTGAGACACGATTGGACCTAATCTCCATAAAGTGTCTTTTGAAGTGTTCATGACTAATTCCTTAGGCCACTTCATCAATTAATGAAACATTAATTTCATCCATAATATAGGGGATCCTAAGGTAATTAATCGTATCCAAAGCATTAGCTCTCAAAATTAATCACTTACTTCCCTTATTGTGTGAAGTGTGTAAATTAGGTTCATTCAGCATCGGTATATTTTGGAAAATGTTATTTCCATTTGGTATGGTATGGAATGGGATATAATTTTCAACTAGAAGGCCTTGTTCATCAATATTTACTTTGAGAAATCATATGATCATACTAAGTGTCATTTTATTATTTCTATGTTACATGAACTTTGGATTGGCCCCACATTTGTTCATACTCTCAATATAACTTTTTAGAATGTTGGGGCATATAACACCATCAAAATATCTTAGTATGAACACTTTGAGATCTATAGGTCCATCAGATAGGGTTTCCCCATGGCACCCTTAATTTATTTGTTAGTTGTTGAGAGTTTTAACTATCTTTTCACTAATGATGGTTCTAAAGGTCTGGTCAAAGGGATCTCTCTACTTAGTTCAAACCACCAGTTAATTAATGGGAATTTTTTTATGACTCCTTTCTCACCCTATAGGAGGATGAAAACTTTGTCAATCATGCCATATAATGTTTAGATTTTTTTCCTTACTTTGGGTCATCTATCCAATGGCATAAGACCCATTGTTAATTTCAATCCTTATTTCCCAAACCTCATCCATTGGAGAGATATATATGGCAATGGATCCTTCTAGGGATTTAAATTTCATTTTTAAGCATTTCTTTCACTTTTAGAGCCTCTCTTGCTGAGTTGTGGTCCTATATGGTTCAAAGAGTGGAGAAAAAAATATCTTTGTGGATCACTGCTAGAAAATACTAGATTTAATCTAAGGTGCTCACTGCTACTCATGTTTACTACTCTTCTTTTTTGGAACCTTCAAATTACTACTATGCAAAGCTTGAAAAGTTGTGAGATTTTATTTGGGTCAACTCTTAAGGCCACTAAGGATTTCATTGAGTCTCTTGGGCCATCTATTATCATCCTAAAAATGTTGGTGGGTTGGGGCTTATTGAAATAAATCATTAGGGAACTACTCTTGTTGCTAAATGGATCATCCAAAGCCTAATACGTGATGAAGACTAGGAAATTTTATTGTGGCACTTCATTTATCATCATTTCTCTATCGTAAAAAATCTTTGCAAGGCCTAGGACTTCATAGCACACTTTTTTCACAAGTATATGTCAAATTAGGGGCACATTTTTCATGAAGATTATTTTTAAGGCCAAGGAAAATCTCAAACCTGGCCTTATTTTGGTGGGGGAGCAGTTTAGAAGTGGTCTTTCTCTAAGCTCCCAATCATTATGGTGGTCTCCTCAGTTGAACTTCCATAATGTCCATTTTTCCATGGTCCTCTAGACCAAAATATTAAGGTTATTTAAGAAGGGTATTGTAAAGATTGGTGATATATTATGTAAGGTTTCTATGGACTAACTTCCTTGGATGATGTTAAAGAACAAATTTGAGCTTTACAAGGAAGATCAAAAATCATTGCTAAATTACACAGTTCTATAATTGATGAGTACTTACACAAGATTTGAGTTTACTCTTTTATGCCATGGTGGAAGGACTAGTCTTCACCTATGACCATGTCATTCCATGAATATTCTCCTTATGTGGGATATAATTTATTAGCTCCTCATCATACTAACATAAAGGCTCTTAATTATTAATGGTGTCTCTAATCCTTTCATCAGGTCTGGTCTAGGAGATTTGATAAAATTTGAGTGGATTAAATTGCACCTTAAAAGGATCACTTCCTTTGGTGTATTATTTATCAAGGTTTGCCCATGTTAAATAGGCTCAAGCACATGAGGTTTCTAAATCCCACTTGTCTGGCCTATCAAAACCCATAAACCATCAAACCCGTCTTTTGGTTTTGAAAACATGCTTAGACAGCCTATAGATGGATTCATAACCTTTTCAAAACCTTCAATCTTGAGATGTTCACCTAGAAAATGGCTCTTCTAGGAGAATCTACCCTATTAGGTATAAGATACAATAGATTATTGAATATTTTCCATACTGATATTTTGTTTCATATTTGAAAATCTATAAATCAAGCATGTTTTAATAATGCTATTATGTAATTTTTTTAACTAAATTTTTTATTATGACTGCTAATGTTACCATCCTAATTTAGAGTCTAATAAACAAGGTCTGGATTAAGCTTCATCATTTTTAGGTTCTCCTATACCACTGGGGGAATGCTTCTTATGTAGTGATATGTGAGCCATATAATCCCCTAGCTCCCTACTATAATATTAGGGGTTACGAGAATGGGGGAGGCACCATTGATCTTGCAAATGGATGTCTCAAAGTTAGAGGAGCTCCTCTCCTTAGAGAAGATCTGATAAAGGTAGAGCTAGTGGTGGGGGGTGCGGGGGTTGGAGGCTCCCTATGCAAGAAAATTTACCACATTTGGAAATATATATATCTTACTCCTACAAGTATTTGAAGATAAAAAATGATATTGACACTAACCAACATGTTGATTTTTTGAACCCCCTCCCTATTGATAAAGACCCCCTTACTTAGGATGGCTCAGGAGGGCAGCCTTAGGACCCTTTGCCTCTACCTCATCCTCCACCTGCCATGTTTACAACTATTTTTTAATGTGTTCCTTGATGATTATGTTTTTAAATTATCATTTTTTAAATGTGACACACTTGATTTAATTTAACTATGGTTATGAGCTGCCTATGGCTAGTTATTATGGAATTTAGTTTCTCCTAAGCCTTTTTAACTTAGTTTGGTATTTGTGGTGTGACTTTTCCACACATTTTTTTGTGCCTAGTGTTGTAATATTATTTTTTATTTTAAGTTGATAGAATGTACTTTTCAATTAAAAACTAATAACTGAAAATAATAAATGTGATTTACCACAAACCAAATGTGAGGAAAGGTATAAAAAATGAAGCATTCACATTAGAGTTTGCTTGTGTCAACTTGCTTCTCTTGGAATTTGATTTTTTTTGTTTTGTTTTTAAAATGGGAATAAAGTTTGTAAATCTATGGAGTAGTGTTAATGTTTTTGTGCAATCTTATATTTTTTTTTAATAATAACATTATAGGAAATCTTTTTTTCGATCGTTTCGTCCATTTTAATATGTAATGGTCGAGGGTGAGTTGAAATTAAAAAATATGTATTTGAAGTTATTATTTAATTATAATATCTATTCATATATGTTTTTTTGATATGCTTAAATATATTACATGAAATAATTGAATTACATAGAATGTCATCATCAATACATATATTTCATAACTAAATAGATAAGAATATATAATGATGAGTAAGTAAACATCTAAATCAGTGAGTTTATTTGGTTAAACATCCATGAGTAAGGGGTATCTACATTGTCAAAATCACCAAGGGCATGATACTAACCTTCACTACTTGACTCTCTATATCAAATACTTAGAGGAATTTATACTTTGATGGATACATATAATAAATTTGCCTAGGATTTAACGTGTAAATGTGTCTGTTAATAAAAGTTAATATGGTATAATAATATCCTATATTTTTTTTAATGGAATAATATCTTAAAAGATATTCAAATAGATTTCAAATATAAGATTGGAATTAAAAGTGAACACACTGATTCCTTTACAACCCACCACCCCTTCAACACTATTGATTAATACCCTTCGATGTAATAAGAAATAAAATTTTAGAATCTGGAATAAAAAGGTATCATTAATATCATCTTCAAAATAATTTATTTTATTTTTTATAACATTTTTGAGAAAACTAATAAGTTCAATTATTTATTAACATGTTTAATTTGACTCGAGAAAATTATCAAATATACCAATATTTGATATTTTTTGTTTTTATTATCATTATCTTTTAATGTTTTTATAGACAAAATACTATAAATTATTAATTATAAAAATATATTTATCATGTCTTAATGGCAAAATAAATAAATAGAGGATATATATAAGATAATCAATATATAGGACATTGGATTATATGCAATGCCTTTTGTATCACTACAATTACTAATTATCTATTTTAATTGGTGCTTGCACCTAGCCTTATCTAGTGAGAAATTATTAATTGTCAAGTTTAATTGGTGCATGCACCTAATCAACATACCTACACCCTAACTAACTCGGTGTTTTTCCTATACTCAAAAAATGTTGAAATAATGAGTACATACATATATATATATATATATATATATATATATATATAGTTGAGATCATTTCAACAGTGAATTGAATCTAATAATAGATAAACATGTGATAATAAATTTCATTTATATGTAATGGTTAAAATTTTGTGAACATATTGGTTATTATTTTTATTTTTATCATAACACATTGATGGTTGGATTTATATATTAATAATTTCACACTAAAGGTTCAATGCAAATGTGTATAAAATAAGATATGTTTCTAATTAGTTATTCAAAATATAAAGGAGAAATATAAAGATAAATAAAAAATGTAATATTTGTACCATTTAAATTACATTCTATATAAGTCACTGAACAAATTGGATTCAGTGCATCTTGTTAGTTTTCAAATATAAAAAAAATATTATTGTGTTCTAAAGTATATGATAAAGATGAGAAAATAATAGAATAAGAAACATGCACTATAAAATGGAATGAATTCTTAAAAAATAGTAAGACATTATATTACTCTTTAATATTTAGAAAGAAATTCTTGAGAATATTTAAAATAAATAAATATAAATCAAAAAAATATGTGAAAAATAATGCCAACATTAAATATTTTAATGAAGCATAATAACTCTATGTAAAACTTTCTTTTTTATATATAGATTTATGTATTGAGTCTATAACATTCACTAACAAATGTTTCAACTAGTGATAAGGATTAATTCCTTATAAAGTGTATTATAAAATGTTTTTCCCCATATTTATTTTTTATTTGAGTTAAAATTTTGTTAAGAACATGAATCACTAGTTTAATTTAATGACATATCAAGAAAACCTTAGTATCCTTACATACGCATTAAATTTAAACAAAAAAAAGTACAAGATATATATATATATATATATATATATATATATATATATATATATATATATATATATATATATATATATAATTTTTTAAAAAAAGTACAGGATATATATATATAGTACAGGATATATATATATATATATATATATATCCTGTACTATATATATATATCCTGTACTTTTTTTAAAAAATTATATATATATATATATATATATATATATATATATATATATATATATATATATATATATATATATATATATATATATATATAGATATATATATATATATAAAATAGACTAGACATTATGTGAAAATGTACTCATGCTATTGTTTCATTTTATTAAGCACTCACCTTTTGTATCTTCCACCTGGTAACTTGGGAACCATAACCACATTCAATCCCTGTGAAACAAATTCATAATTATGTGAAAGACATTATAAATGGAAAAATATATTTGTTTTAATTCTTTAAAACCTAATGTGAAAGGTTGATTAGGTACAAAATTTAAGGCTCATTTATTGATCATAATAAAATTATAATAACATTTATTTCATAAAGGGTTTGGGGGCGTAATCGGTTAGTTGGGCATTTCTATTTCGGCTCTGCCGGTGAAGCATTCGAGTCCCCCCCTAGCCCCATGGTATCGATATTAGGCGTGTCTAGCCAGCGGCATTGGTCATGTTAAAAAGTTTACCAGGGTTTTTTTTTCTTTTTTTAAAAAACATTTATTTCATAAAAATCAATGGAAAATAGGGCCATGGAAAAGATAATTATGTGTGTAAAACTATGATTTATGCATTATTTCAATGAAACAACAAAATTTATCTCATAGATGATGCTTTCAAATATAGATTTTATTTTTATTATACTTTTTTATACCAGATCAATATGTTATTAATAACAATATTTGGTTGAACTTTAATAGCACAATTCATTATGGGCATGCAAAAGCATGATTAATATAAAATCCAATGTTTATTGTACATGGATTAATAGATATTGACAAATTTCTATGGCTAAAAAACTAAATTATTTTATCTACCTTTTTAAAAAACTACAAAGTACTCTATCAAGAATTAAAACTAAATTAATTGAAGATAATGTCAATTTAATGTATTCAAGGACCTTAAAATAGATTGCATGACTTAATTTAAAAAAATTTCTAACAAAAACATCCAAATAAAATAATCACAGGGAAAAAAATACAATACAAACATAAATCTAAATTATTTACCTTGTATCCAAATTTTAAAATGCCATTTTATTCATCCTCCAATGTTGAATATGAACCACTTATTTTACTTTTTAGGGTTACATATTTTCATCCTTAGGTTATTAAAGGGGCAGAGTTTAATAAATTAGAGTATAAAATATACAATAAATACAACCACTAATTTTTAATATAATTGACCTAGTTTGACATTTATAGAAATAACAATAAATGATGGAAATAAGTACTTAGTGAGAAAATAGCTGAGACAAAATATTTGGAGGCCACAAAATGAGACAAGAGCTGATATAAGTGGCACAAACAAGATCTAAGTGTCAAAACCCTTCCTAGATAGTAGCACCCTAACTACATAGTAGGACCAATGGTGCTAATTTATTTTTTCACTAGTGTCCTATGTGTAGAATTGTTTTGAGATTCTAGGTGCACTTATGTTGAAGTTTACCAAACCTATTACTATGTGCACCAATTTTGATTCCCTATGAGTGACCTGTTTTGATTGATTTTACATGTAAACCTTATACCTCCATATTTTTTTATTGACATTCAATTACACAAGTATCAAACTATGATGTTAGTGGGTTTGGATAGACATCCTCAACATCCCATTGCATTGAGAGTTACGTACATACCAATACTCTGAGGAGGGATGAAGTCTGATGTAGTTCTCCCCACCTAAGTGTTAGTACAAGTACAAGTTAAGCTATTATGAATTACGGTTTGAGTGCTTTGAGTGATGTTAGATAGTGGGAATCTATGTATTCTAATATTGGGATGGATGTATATGAATGCATGCAAAATCAGGGAAAAATAGGGATTGATAACATTGATTGTGCATAGTAATTTTTGAACTAGTTTATGTTATTTGCATCTAATTTTCATCTAATGATTAAAAGGATAAAATTCATGCATATATACTATTTTAGTTCTTGTTTGGGTCTTGAAATATGTCTATACCAACCCTAGGTAGTTATTCATTCAAAAATATAATCATTGATGACAAAAGGCAAGAAAAGGATAATAACACCCAAACTGGGACACTAGTGCCATTGGTGCTACTATCCAAGTTATGGTTCTAGTGTGTAGGTGGTAGAACTTAAGACACTGTGGGTTAGGATGTTAAAATTAGGTTTTGGTACTACATTAGGTATGTTTAGGGATATGTGTGCCCTACATAAAGGCTAGATAGGTGTCTAAACATGTCTTAAGATAGGTCTAAGCATAGGATATAGATAGGTGGTATCAAGTAACATTATTAGAACTCAAGTGGTTTTTTAGATGACTAAATTTTACCCCCTTTATTTTTTAAATGTAAAAATTACAAAAGACTGTGATAAATGAAAAGAAATTTACCCAGACTTATCTAAGAGGTGAAACTCATGAATCTGGATCTGAGTGTGTGAAGCATGTTCCATTACATGTCTTGAGAGTGAAAATGCATAAATTAGTCATTTTTAAAGATATATCAAAAGTAAAATATAAAAATCAATAAATAGATAATAGAGAGGAAAGAAATAAATACACCTCACTAGGTATATGAACCAATGCATAAACCTAGCAAAATCATATGTGTACATGTAGATAGTGATCATTTAAGGAATAACTTGGACTTAGCTTAATGACTTGCTCAATACCCATTTTTTGTGGCTCCATAACTCATGTTATCCTCAACTTCATCATTTCCCACCCTTATTTGGTATATCATGATCTCTTAATAACTTGGATTAAACTGATGGTGTGTCCAACCCTGTAATTTAGGTGGCTCAAGAACTCAAGTAGACTATGAATACATCATTGATTACCCATATCTAGTAGATGAATCTAAAGTTAGATTGCATAATGTAACTAAAGATGTGTAACTATAATTGGAACTAAATATGTTAGCTCTATATCCACTCAAAAACTCTAGAATGAAAATTAGCTAAGGATTGAGTCAGGTATGTAGCTTAAGGACTAATCAGTAAGGCTAACTACTATAGATAGAGTAAGACATCAAATCTAGATTATTTTGGTGAGAATTTTTTTTTTATTGTGTTGTTGGAAATGGTATTTGGATTAATAACATAGATAATGACATGAAATTTTCCATTCCATCTGATCAACTAGAGAAAAAATGAGCATGTGGAACCAATGTGCCATATATATGCCCCTAAATCTGATATATGTGCATATGGATTCTAGATTAAGTTATTATATTTTATATATGAGTGCCTAAAAATAAATGATAATGATCATGTCATGCATGATGCCCCAAATCTCGTTAAATTGGTATGAATATGTGTTAAATTAAGTAAAAACTGATAATTTGTAACTCAACATGTGTAAACATGGACTATACCTACTATAATGTTTTGTCCAATATGGGATTTTTTGAAATTAAGGATATTCTATAGCAGTTATATATAAAAATACTATATTTGGTGGCACTAGTGTCCCACTTTGGGTGCTATTTTCCAATTGTATTGATTTTTTTGTAACCGAAACTAGTGTATGTGTGACTATTTCCCATTGTGTTTTATTAAAAATAATTTCAATATTTTGTGCCTATGTGCTGGAAACTATATGATAAGTGCATTAGGATAGCTTGATCTCCATGAAAAACCTCTTTTAATTCCCTCTCTTTTGAAGGGAGTTGTTGAACCTATGAAATAACTATACTCAAAATAAAAATAAAAACATATAAGATGTGTGTTATCTATATCATATACAAGTTGGTCAAGATAGATATAACATTGTATGCATGTATATAAACATTAAATATGAGAAAAAAATTGAGTAGCTACCTAGGGGGTGAGGCATGATGTAGATCAAGGAATGCAAAGAGGAAGGAGATATGCATGAGGTACCTCATAACATCTAAAATTGGAGCATGTAACAAGAAATACAAGTGTCATGGCCATGACACATACATGAAAGCATACGTATAAAACACCTTATGCATGTAAAGTAGGCCAAGGGGACATAATAAAATGGGCATGGGCACATGTCACTAAATTTTAGAAATAAAGACATAAAATGACATGTTCAAATGTCCACATACAAAAATAAAAATCATGTTGGTGTAGAGCCACATCAAAAGACATGTTCAAATGTCTTCACACAAAATCAAGAAGGCACACACAAAGACATGGGAACATGTCCAAAGCATACATTTAATAAAAATAAGTGGTGTAGAGTCATAAAATAATGGCATATGCAAATCATCTCAAATATATGTATAAGTAGAGATGCACAACCAAGTCTATACTAGAAAAAGTAGAAATGAAAGTATACATGAATACATGGTATAAATATGTATAAGATAAAAGATGTACATAAGCTATGTCTAAATTAGTAGTATTTATCAAAAAAATATGTATAATATAGAATGATATAACTCGGTAATCATAACTATGTATAAGATACCCCTAAATGGTAAGGAACCTATGAATGTGCTCCCAATGGGTAGATAGTACCAAATCTAGTCCTATGTGATGGACGTGACTTCCATAGTAATCTGTAAACACTTTAAAAGAACAAGATAAGAATGTATATATGATAAAACCAACTATATTGAGATAATAACATATATAGTACTTAAAAGTATAAGAAATGTAAACATGTCAATGCATATAATCTATAATTTGTATTTTTTGAGCAAATAATTGAATGTTTTTGTGTTTTGACATATTATGTTGTTTTTTGTATATTTATGGATATAATCTATATATAAAAAAATAAAATCAAACTATAGACAAGTAAATTTCATCGATAAGGAAATGATCTACAAGTGAATCCAAGAAATAAATAAGATAATGTAAAAATAAAGTCTAATATCTCTATATACCCAAGAGCACATCCACAGGATGTGGATAATCAAATGGTGGATTTGGTGAGAGTACATCCAATTTCATATATCCAATCTATCTTGACTCAAATATTTATTGATCATCGTGATCATCATACCATGGAGTGTGTATCAATGTAGCCTTATCCTTAGTATTAGTATGGATCATGTGCATCCAAATAGCATGATGATTTACTATGTAAGAAGCCTCCTATGTGGTCACATGGTAAACCAAATTATACCATGGGGTATCTATATGAAAATTATTATTCTCATATGTTCCATCATCTATAATGTTAACTATGTGTCCCTCATGACTGAATGTCAAACATATAATCTGATCGATCAATTGTGGCATCTATCACTTGTAATCATGTATTGCCATATTTAACCTATATATGAGTGCCTATGATCATGACAAAGAGTATTATTTTGGCCACCTTGGGGCCACATGGAAATGGTAGTGTGATATGTTATATGGAATCCTAACAATGTATATCATGTTTTAGGTTACTCTCATGATGTTATATATGTTGTAAAAATGATAGTGAAAGTATTAGGATAGGAAACCTCATTTATATCAACATGGGGCACATGGATAATTAATGGGTAATTTCATAAGTATCTATGTTAATGATGAGTCTATCATGGTGCCTATATTGGTGGAGGTGGAGGCCATATAATCTAAATAATTCCCTGAGCCTTGAACTTGTTAAATTTATATTGTAATATTGAAAATGTATCTATATAATGTCATATAATCCTATTAAAATGATAAAATGTCTACCATCCTATTGTGTCAATTTAATAATAGATCTATGATGAACTCTGAGTAATGATTACAACCCTCTGTCAAGTAATATCTATAAAATTTTATGTGGTATGTCTTGTGAACTACATGCCTGAATCTATTTGACTGGATCAATATCCATATATGTAACCATACTTATCAAGTGTATGGAGGACTCTACGTCTAATTGTAACTGAGTATCTAGACCTATAACCGTAGGATTATGAGTTAGTGGTTCTACCTATATAGGTAAAAGTATAAGTGCATTATAATAATCTATGTACTTTCATGGGCCTATTAGTGTGAATCTCAACCCAAATAAATAATCATCAATGTCAATGGGTGATATGTTATCATATGTAGTGGTTTCAAAATATATATCTAAATTTTTAACATTAGCTATCTCTATGTTAAAAACTAGTGGTAACTGTGCAGTATGAACCTCATCAACTATTGTTGAGTGGGGATGATAGTTCTATAAGAGGACCACTCTCCATTGGGATGAACATGATGGTGTTGTAGGAGGACCTATAAGTTGGTAAGAATAGTAATTCTATATTTCCTAATCTCATATGTTTTCATCTAATCTTTATGAATGTAATGAGCTAGGGAATCTATTAGAAATCTTTTATCCCATTTGAATATATAATCAAGGTAGTAGGCTTGATGACTCTAAATTATGTGAATGGTTTATTATATATTGGATAAGTGTATAACTATCCATCATGTGAAAATTTGATTCATCTATTCAAGTTAGATGGTATGGCATCCATAACATGTATCTATGGTTTTTAAAGTAATAGGTTGTAGTGCAAATGATTATGCATCACCTAAAACTATGTGGATAAGGATTTTGGCCCATACATAATATCCAATGAAATATTTCCTAATGAATGCATATAAATGTCATCAAAACCACTAACATTCCTATATATCTTTTGAATGGATGTGATGTCAACTCCCATGGTCTATATAAATATGAGGTTGTATATATTAAGACCTAAACCACTATCAATTAGAATTAATTTAATAGTGGTGGTTTTAATTTGTGCCTAAATAAATAGTGAGAGATTCTAATTAATAACTATCTATGAGGGATAATCCTCATGGTTTAAAGAAATAACATCCTCAATATCCTTCATAGTGTTCATGACCGATGTAAAATAATCTGGATCTATATCCTAAGGCGGAAATGTATAATCATGTGTTTGAAAAATAATATCCTTGAAGATATTTGTCTTTTGAATTGATTAAAATATGGAGATATTAGATGGTGTGTTTTTCCACTGATCCATAATATGAAATTACCTATGTTAATCCTAACTTATCATTTATTAGATTGTGGATGAGGAGGGATGGTAGGATTATATTTTTCCTATATAGGCTGAAGAGGCATCCTGTTCCATGTAATAGTTTCTCAAACTTTAGTATCTATTATATATTAAGGGTGATTAATAGAGGTGGGATGGGAGCAAAGTTAATCAACTTTTTTAGATGGATGTGGAAGAAAATGAGTCCTTTGATCTCCTTATCATCAAGTAATGATGGAGGTAACTCAAAGTGAGCATTGCAACAATTGTCATAATAGAATTGGGACTCAACAGAAATAGGACCAATGTGCACAATAAAAAGTGTTAGTGCGAT
>JARHVA010001147.1:3777500-3822591 GCA_037957365.1 Torreya grandis
GTGCTTGTGTGTGTGTGTGTGCGCGTGCGCGCGCGCGCGCGCGCGCGTGTGTGTGTGTGTGTGTGTGTGTGTGTGTGTGTGTGAGAGATGAATGATGATTATTAGGTAAAACAAGTCTTCACTTGTAATTAAAATATTAAATAGTATAGAAATAGTTTATAATGAAGTACACAAGTTAATTAATGATAATTTGACTAAATCAAAGATGATCAAGCATTATTTTTCTAATTTTAGTTACTAACATTTCCCCCATTTAATGTATAAATGAAATTACTAGATTAAAGGAAAGTATATACCTTCGTGAGTAACACAACATTTGTATTTTAATAATTGCTTAAGTAATTGAAGGCACAATATGCTTGGAAAAACCCTAAAAATACATGAATTATTTAGTTTATTCCTTTTAAAAACTAAAATATGAAAATGCTAAAACTTGAAAATCTGAAAATTTCTTGAATTTTCAATCCTTTGAAAACTTGTTTAAATTTTGACAATTTAAATATTTTATTAAACTTTGAAAGATTTAAAACATGATATAATATTATATATGGAATAACCATGTGTGCATGTGTGTGTGTGTGTGTGTGTGTGTGTGTGTGTGTGTGTGTGTGTGTGTGTGTGTGTGTGTGTGTGTGTGTGTGTGTGTGTGTGTGTGTGTGTGTGTGTGTGTGTGTGTGTGTGAAGCCTGATTTTTTCTATTTTATGAATTTATATATTGATGATGATTCCTTTAAGCATTGGAGAATTGGTGACTCTCATGAATCCCATGGATAATATGGTTCCTTAGTTGAATCATTGGATAATATTAGGGGTGATCAAAACCAAACTTGTAGAATATTAAAGAAACCCATTGAGGAATGTTTGAACATAAATTTAATTACTGTGGTATTTACAACCCCAAGATGTGAAGTGGGTTAAAATTCAAAATGGATTCACTCACATAGTTGTAGAGTAGCATTGATCTCTAATTAATTTACCATGTTTTATGAATTGAGCTAACGACTATAGATGGCTTATGATCAAATTGTAACTTAAATGCATGGCTAAAAGATTATTTATAATATGTATACATCAATCAATATCACTCCCCATTTAATTTGTGTAGTTATAATTATCTATCATGAATCTAAATAGTATAGCTAACATGAATCTGTATCATTTCCCATTAAAACCATTGCATTTGTAAACTAAAAATGGATTAAATATTAATTTCATATGACCCCATAATATTTACCAATATTTAATTTTTGTAACTATTTTTCAATTCTAGAATGTGTATTTGTGCCAATATAGTGTTTGACACCCTTTGTATAAAGCCTTCATACATGAAAATCACATTGAAATGCCACTCTTTTGAGCTGATGTAATGTATCATACAAATTAATTTAAATGAAAATAATATTATACTTGTAATACATGTATTAAGATATATCATTGAAAAATGTATCATTGGTAAAGATATGTGTACAGTGAATGTTAGTTAAGAGGCAAGGTCCATAGTATGTATCAATGAATCTCATGGAGAACATAGTTACAATTAGTATATAATTTTAGTATTATATGATATGGATTGTGGAAACTATAAAAAAATGAAAACACAACAATAATAATGAAAAATATGTCAAGTGACAAGGGAAAAATCTACATACATGGTACATGTTCAAATTTTGTAAAATGGAAGATTTCACACATGATAGACATGATAGTGCCAAATGCAAGGGGCATGTTTAAATCTTACACACTCATAAGGTGAAAGGAAATACATGTTCAAAATTCACATACAAATCATAAGTCCAAGTTAAAATGCAATGACATGTTCAAATGTTGCATACAACATGCAAGATCTCATAGAGATGCATCGATCATTTTTTTCACACAAGGTCCAAGGGCCAATATAATAGAAAAACATCATGTGATCTACTATGTACAAGTAAAGCAAAATCAAGGGAGAATAGAGGTTAAAATTTCATATAAACCATCACAAATATTATATAATCATATCCTATCGTATATCATAATATTGTACACTATGTAATATAAAAATGTTAGAAAGACATGAGTAGATAAATGAAGCTCAACAATATATTGGTTATAAAATAATACTACCTACATACTATCATATATGGATAAAATACCTGAAAATTACAATGGGTAATGAGTAGTATAATAATATTTTAGGGTTTGAAGTGATGCTAAGACTATGGTAGCATAAAATGTTGTAACATAGAATGTGGTGATAAAATTTCATAAAATTAGTAGCCAAGATGTAGGCATTGGTAGCAGTGAAAATGAACCTAAACAACAAGAAAAGTAGTGTGTTGGTTCAATACATGGAAGTATATGGAAATACAATGGATTAAAGGAAATGAAATGATGCAAAGTCATCATAGAGGAATTTCTATACAATAATATAATTAGGGGATATAGATACATCGATCTAAATGTATACATTTGCTAAGAAACTCTCTATGACTATTAGAGCTTGTAGTGTTAAGCCATTAAATATTATAAAAATATATAATTATTTTCTTTGAATGGGAGGAAATCAATATGGTGTTAGACCAACAATAATGGATCTTAAAAATAATCATTATTTTCCATTTCTAATGGGTCATGGCCTAGATTTATATATCTTCATAAAGTGATGCCAGATCATTGCAAGCTCTAACGGAAGGTAAAATTGAAATTATCACCTATACTAGAGTTTTTTGTTGTTTTTTTAATCTATAAAATATAGGAATGAAATATTAAGTGATTAGTTTTCGGATTGGTATCAACACATCCTTCTATCTAAACCTTGGTTTCAATCATATAACATTCATGTCAAGGTTGATTTGGGTTTGGCTACCACACTTACCATTTTAGTTGGGACAATCATATTTTCCAAGGTAAAGGAAACTCTTTAGGTCATTTCATAGGTTTTGAATACATAAAATATATATTTTTTCATTATACCTATTGTATTATTTACATTACAAAGGATCTTATGCACATGTCAATTTAAAATTTAGGTGTAACAAATGCGTTCAACTTCTCAATTATGAATACCTATCTTTTATATGTCATAGATTATTTGAATAGGGAATTTGGTCATATATTTTTATAATATTAAACTAAAAAAATTAAAATCATACTAGAAGGATGATTCTTAGGAACCTTCAATAGTCTAGATTATTAGTGAATATGTGAGTGAAAATGAAAGCTAGGTTCCTAAGTCAGTTTTGATAACCCTAAAGGAGAAAAACCTAGATATTGAACCAAATTTGTAAGATTAAAAGTGGATGTCAAATTTTTTAGGAATAATTCAAGATAAGGGATAAAATATGTTGAATGTTGGATTTGAGGCTTGGGTCCCATTTAGGATCTCCCCAACACCCAAATCAATTGAAATATCTCTTCCCTTTTTTTCCTAATTCAAGGGAGGGAGGAAACGTGACTATTGTTAAAAATAACATTAAAATTAGTTGTTTGAAGGATTTTAAACCACTAAATATGATACTTCACTCCCAAAAATATAATTATTAGGGAGGAATTAGATCATCATAAGTTTATTTATGTTCTTATGTAGGTCTATAACTAGTTTACAATGTACTGGTGGCCTGTTTTAGTCAGTACTAAAAGAGGCAATTGAGTTTAACTTATTTTGATTTATATTTTAATTTTATATAAAATGGGTGATACAATTTAAAATCCCCCTTTAACCAATAATATAAAAAGGGTAGAAGAAATTCCAACATATTAATTCAAAAAAAATTGTATGTCCCACACAACACTCATGTATAACAATGAAATGCATGTGAGATATATAAATAATATTCTATCCACTAATCATGAGATAAATAACATATTTTCAATTATGTAAACTAAATCACTAACCATGTTCAATTTTTTATTTTATTTTTATTTTGAATGTTTCTATATTTTGAAAATTTATGACTATTTTTATAGTTTTAAATTTTTAGAAAAAACTAAAGATAGAACTGAGATGGCACAAGGTGTCACAAAATATTATAATATGAGAGATATTTGAATAGATCTGAACATATTCCTAGGACATAAGTGTGTTTGAATAAATTAAAATTTGAAATTTAAACAAGATGCCACCTTTTGATATTAGGAAGGACACAATAATAATAAGAGTATGCACAATATACGAATGTACATTATCTATTTTCTATGTTTTAATTTGGTGTAATATGTCTCATGTGTGGGTAATATGACTTGGAAAGTATATATTTTTCATTAATAATAATGTTTTTCATACTGGTATTGACTGAGAGAATGGAAAATTGGTAATATCAAGGCAAAGGGTTCTATAATTTTTTATTTCTAGGTAAAAACATGCGAAGGATAGAGACACCTAGTAGAGACAACAATGATGGGAACTAGTGTATGAATATGGTTTTGGTGTCTAGTATAGAATTTAGGTCTAGGTTAAGGCAAACTATAAAAATTGTGAATAATAGGGACTATGTGATCATGACTAAATTTTTTTGAACTAATTAGACATGGGAATCCAAAATAGAAGAGCTAAGAGACCAAAAAATAAATGAAATAAAGATCATATTAAAAATAATCAAGTTGTCATGAACACACTTGAATGAAATAAATAGGATGGAAAAAAATCCATGTACAATTGTATTTTAATTATTTTACATGTTTGTGAATTTGATTTAGGTATAAAATTTACATAAATGCATAATGCTTATATAGTTTTTCACATGTTTCCATTATTTTTTGTCTAAATAGTAAACTCTTGTACCTACTATTTCTATAACCAAAAATGGTCCCAATGATTTTGGTTAGAATTTTATTTTGTTCTCTTTTTCTACATTTTTATTATTTTGATTTTCTTTGAGTACAAAATCTCCAATATGAAAATCTCAATTACAAAATTTCTTGCCATATGCTTGTTTCATGCAATATTGATAAACCTTAAGTTGTTCAATGGATTTATATGCTTTCCAAAAATTATTAATAAATCATGTAATATTTTTTAATCATTATTCATTATCTTTTATTATATTTTTAATTGACACCATTAAATAAGGGATCTTCAATTCTAGTTGTAATATTGCTTCAATTCCATATATAATGGAATATGGTGTTGCCTTTGTTGGTTATCATACACTTTTATGGTATGTCCAAAGTGAATAACTAATCTTATTATGCCAATGTGTTCCATATTTTAGAAACCATTTTGCTTAATGTTTTAACAATTTATTTATTTGTAGCCTAGGCTTGACCATTACCTTATGGATTACATGGCATAAATAATGTATGAATAATTTGGTATTTTGCATAAAATCATTTGACTCTTTTATCTTTAAAATATGAGCCATTATCTATAATAATGGTTAAAGGAATGTTTACCCTTGAAATTATGTCTCTCCATAAAAATGTGATAATGTCTTCAATTTTAGTAAGTTTTATATGTATGGATTCAACAAATTTAGTAAATTATTCAATTTACATGATAATAAACTTATGGTCATCTATATATTTTGGATTTATCTTCCCAGTAAAATAAAAACCCATAGCAAAAATGTCAAAGGTGAAACAATTGATGTTAATTCATACAATGGTGCATGATTGAGATTATTATGCCTTTGACATTTTGCATAACATTTTACATGTGTATGAAATTAAAGTTACATAGTAGGATAATACCAATATTGGTGTAGTAATGTGTGAGCCATGGTATTTTCAATGAAATGACCACCACAATCACTATCATGAACATCTAAGATTTTCAGTTTGGCCTCTTCATGATTCAAAAATCTAAGTAAGAGTCAATGAATAGATATTTTTATTAGATATAACCCTGTAATGAATATAATCCCATTATAATTTAATTATTTCAAATCATTTATCATTTTATAGGATAGCTAATTTTTATAATAAATTATATGTCACTAAACCATTTTGAATTAATTTCACTTCAAGTGATCATGCATATCTTTAGGACTTATACTTGTGTAGTATGAATGGATTGTTATCATAATTATTGTTTAATGAAAGTAACATTATCATTATAAATATAAATGCGGATTAAATATGACACATTAGCCATAGTTTTAGTGTGTCTATTGTATTTATGAGGTTTAACTTTGATGATAATAAGGTCAAAATGAGATATGCAAAGAAGATGTAATAAGGTGATAATAAAGTTGCATGTTCAATTCAAGCTATATTCACCAAATATTTTATCTAATAATAAAATTAACTATGGTGGATTAATCCTAATTTTGATACTTAGTTATAATATTATAGGATGATTTAATTACACTTACAAATAATAAATTGAAAGAAAATAATTTGAATTGATGAAATGAAATTAATATGAATAAGATTAAACTATGCCAAAGAGAGATGTACTTAGATTTTTATAAGTTTTAGTGGAATGTATTGAGTATTAAATCATAGAAATAATAACTAAGATTAAAAATAATAATTATCCAAGATTTTGATTCTAAGACTCTTCACATACATGGGTGCCACATTAGGACATGAGTTCTAGGTGATGGCACCCATATTTGGTGTTGGTGCCTTTTAAGAAACTTATAAAAATTAGAGCATAAACACATAAATATATTTATTAGGCCTAATTAATATTTAAATTTATTTCTATCCATGCAATATGATAGCAAATAACTCTTTGAAGATCAAAACCCTAGCTTATGTACCATAATAAAAATAAGTGATACTGAAGGAGTAAAAAGGAGGTACCTAGTTGAGTTGTGGTAGACATGAATACCCCACTATATTGAGCATTGACTACATATAAATAATCCAAAGAGGGATCAATCCTCTTTTTAGTTCTCCTAATTTATGTTTTCAAGTGTGCTCTTTTGAATATGTTAATGCATCTATAATAGGATTGAATACTTGATCTTGATGACTAAGGGTTACATAAATCTAAAATGAGACATGGTTGAGGACTACTTGAGTGTATTGAAACTTGATTTAGAGAAAATATGGAATTTTTTTTCAATGTTCACTTGTGTATAAGCCACTAAATGGAATGATTACAAGTTGTATAAGAAGTAAATTAAATGTGTAGTTATAATAATTCTAAAGGGAAGACCACATGTTAGTAATCTTAAGGATACGAATTCAAACCTAAGGATGGGTTTATTTCAAAAAGTAACCATTTTTTTACCATGGACATGACTGTGAAATATTGATAGGGATGTTTTGCACCTATGTCCCTGTTAGGTGTTGATGTTCCTTAAGGATGGGTGTAAAAATTTGGGTCTAAACCAAGGCATATAGATGCATAGATGTGTTTTCAATCATTTTAACATTTCTATATATAATGAATGATGGTTATTAAGTAAAATAGGTTTTCATTTGTACTAAGGATAGTACGTGGTAGTAAAATAGGTACCAATTAATTCCATAAGTAATGAGAAAAACCACTAAATAAGACATGATTAAGTATTTATGGCTAAAATTTAGTTACTAAAATAAGTAAAATTATTTTCCAAACTTTTTCTCATATATGTAAAGATCATATATATATTATATTAATCTAATATGTAGTTAATGGAATCATTAGTTTTTGTTAATAACATATCAAGACATAATATTCCTCCGCATTTATGTAGTAAAATCTATCACAAAAATATACTACACATTGAACAAAATATATAAATATATGTATAATACACTTGTTAACATGGAGAAAGATACCCATACCATTTATTTATTTTAAGGATGACTCATCTTCTATATTTTCCACATTTTGTTTAGTGGGAAAACACATCCCTTCCAACATGCAGTTGGCCATTTAACATAGGTTAAAAATAATAGTAATGTGGAAAGACCATTTGTTTATTCATTTTATTATTGACATTGATTCAATTTTATAATGAAATTTATGCTCTAATTTTTTTGACATTTTTCTCTATTCTTTTGTTCAAAAACATCACTTTGTAATGTAAAAAACAATAAACCTCTAAATGATTTTTAGTTATGATTTGGTTTATTTACCATTATTTTTTAACTATTTTATATTGTCTAAGATGATATAATATATTGAAAATCAATTTCATCATATTCATCCTAAAACTTTGAATGTGGATTTTCCATCTTCTATGAGACATAAGGCTCATTTTGTTGAGTCAAAATGCATTAGTTTTTTAATCTTTAAGATAATAGTGGATATTGAAAAGGGATTTTAGATATTATTTTTCATGTCATTTTGGATTTGAAACATATTGTGGTGTTAATGTTATTTTGATACATAAAATATGTATGTGATTAGGTTTTTAACCACAACTAGGGATTCAACAACCCTTACAAGTGTAGAGGGAGAAGTTACAGTTGCAATAGTCATAAGGAAAAAAACACATAAGAGATATGGGAATTAGGAATCATTTCCTCATTTATATATGCATTCAATATCACCCATATAGAAGCATTCAGAGTCAAATGTAGAACATGTTAATGTTATGGTTAAGATTTTTTTGGTGTCAAATACAACTATGACTGAGATAGAAAGTAAAATGTATAGAGGCAAGTTGGTTAAGGTTTCAACTAGAACTAAAGGAGTGGGATATTATGATATAATAATAATGGAAGCCATGGATCTTATAAGAATAAGGGATCATAACATAACTAGTCTAAAGGTGAGGGAAGATACTAGGTAACCCTCCTTTAATGAGACCAAGGGAAAAAGATAGGGTCTACATTTTTATCCTAAGATATCCATTTGTATTATCTAGTTAGAAGAGGAAGATCATTAAATTATCTCAAAAAGGGAAGAAACACTCTCTTCAATGGGTCTGATCTTTCACTTTAATGGCTCATGTCCTACTCTTCTAGCTCTCAATGATTAAAATTCAAATAAATAGAAAGATCTAATTAAAGGTGATATTGATATTCACCAATGTTCAAGAGGGATTTTCATCAGGGTTTTTGATTTTTTTAAAGATAAAGAGGCTTTTTTATGAGTGTTTTGGTAGTTTGGATGTTCATGTCATTATGGTTAGACCCTAACATCGAGATTTTAACCCTCATACTGAAACCTTCCCAAAAAATTGATTTTGGACTCAATTGTCTAACCTTACTTTATATTGTTGGTACAATAGTGCGCTTATGGGTATAGGAAATACTATTATAGAATTTTTTATGGTAGATGTTGTTACTAAAGAAAGGGGACATATTAATTTTTCTCATATTCTAGTAAATGTAGATTTGTCTAAGGATGCCCCTACATAGATTGAGTTTAAAGTTAGGGGTAAATATTGGTTCCAATACTTATATTTTAAAAGTATACTTTTTTTATGCAAAACATGTTTTCAAAATGGTCATCTAGTCAATGATTATCCAAGTGCTAAATTCAATAAATCTAGTTCTTGGTGTATGGATGCTAGGATTGAACATGTTATTGATCATTTTATTAAAGAGAAAGAGTATGAAATTGAGGACCCTAATTTGGTTCTTAAAACCCATATAAAATAATTTAATCATGCCTAGATTAATGTGGAACCTTATGGAAAATATTTTATTGATATTATGTTAGAAAATAAGGATGTCATGTAAGGTTCAAATGAAGGTTTAGAGTAAACTCAAAAAAGTAAAGAACATAGTGTATAGACAATTGTGCTAAATAAAGTAATGTTTATGTAGTCCATAGGGATGATTCATTGGCCTAGAATCATTTAATAAGAGAACACTTGATAGATATTTTAATGATATAGAAGAAAGTGGATACATTGGAAATTTCCATCTCTATATTGCCAAATCTTGAGAAAAGGTGTAAATGGAAGATTGTGTGTAGGAGAAGGAAAGGAACGGGAAAAGAGGACTTATTACCTTTAAGCATGTCTCTAAAATCTCAAAAAGAAAACTATATGAAATAGGCTTAGCCAAAGTGGTTTTTGATTTGTGTTGTAGCTTTCAATTTAGGTCAATTGATCTTATTGTTCATATTGAATTTTTATTATTTTTTGGTTGGGATTGATGTTGTTTACATTAGTATGTTATTTGATCTGGATTTTTAAGCTATTATACTTTTTTCGTTTTTAGAGTTAGGTCTTTGACTCAATAATCCTAGCTTTGCCCTTAATAAAGAAACATTGTGTAGTTTTAAAATATTGAAATACGGAGACTAGATTTTGAGCATATAGTAATTTTAAATTATTTTTTATCATTAATAAAATTTATGACATAAAATATCATTATACAATTTTTTATCTAGTTATGGTAGAAATGATAGGTCTCCAAGGGTGAGATACATAAAATTCAAAACATTATTGTATTATTTAATATAATAATGAATATTGAAAAGGGGAATTATATAGTTATAATGATTTTTACCCATGGTTGGAATGTTGATGTGTAAAATATATATTATTTATTTGTATGGCAAAGGATTATTTTTGTATAGGTTTTCATGCATATACAAGAGATTGGGAATGAAAAAATACATAGTTTTGTTAAAATTTGTTGGATTTCGATATGAAAGCCATTGAAAAATTATAACTCTCTTATTAGCTAGATAGACTAATCTAAGTTGTGGTCAAGTGAATTTTAGTTGTAGTTTTACTTTGTTATATTTTTCATGTTGACGCTAAGAATGTCTATTAATTTTTTTTGTAGTATTTTCTTTTCTTAGTTTGTTTTAGTAGTAAAGGAAATGTCATATTGGCATGTGTATATATATTTCAAATTTTTTTAAATGATTATCAAGTATGTTGACCTCAAATTACTGTCTTCATGTATATTTAGTAAAAATAATCTCATTTGTATGAGTCAGACATAGATATAAATTTTTTTAATAATGTTTTTAGTGAAAAATATTTATGAAAAATTATATATTATTGTCATTGACTCAATTTACTCACCTCTTATCATACAAATGCATGACACATGCTAGAAAGGACAAACCAAATATATTCATTCTTTAAAACTGAATATGGAGTGTCAATTGGATTGAAAATGAATTTAGAATTATAATAGATGTATATAGTAGTAGGATAATATGTTTAATTCATTTTTTTGCATGAAAATTGATAAGTCAGGATGGATGATGAGATTTGGTGAAAACTAAAATATTAAAAATTGCATTAATGAATTAATGAAATATTATAATAGATATAGCTAAACATGCAATTATTCATTTCATATTACAATATGACTCTTCAACTACATATGCATATTCTCTAGCTTATCAATATGATAAAAAATACTCTTAAAATTAATACTAGGATTTACAATATTATATTATAATAATATTACACCCCCACCCCCACCCCTAGTCTATATGGGTTATTGTGATACCAAGCATGCATATGAATCTTTACAAAAGAATTCATCCTTGTACTTCCATTAGGATGTCTAATGGTTGATCTATAGTAGGATAATGTAACAATATTAAAGTTCTATATTTGACATAATGTTGAATCAGATGAAATTTAATGTTGATGTTCTTAGTTTGGTTTTGAAAATGTGTATTTATTACCATTTAAATTGTGGATGTGTTATCAACATTAAGAGGTTTTTTTAAACATTTTTTATTTTAAATTTGAAAGAACCCTTTTGATCCATGTATTCTAGTTCTACTAAATTATATTCTAAATTGATTACTTCTTTAATTTTCAACTCATAACTACTATTCCCAGACTCATTATAAGAACTTTTAAAAAATCCATCTTCATAATCACCAGCATAATAAAAATATTCATACATGACCACTTTTAAGTGCCTTACTCTGAATTATTTGAGCCAAAAAAAATTATTCCTTTTAGATATCGAAGCACACTTTTTATTTCTATCCAATACCTTTCTCTAGGTAGTTACATGAATCAAGAAAAAACACAAATAATGTATGAAATAAATGCTATAGTTTTGGTGACATAGATAATACATCCAATGATATAACTATATTTATTAGCATCTACTAATTGTGTGGTATATTATGATATAAATTTAAGGTTTTACTCCATGTGTTTACTTAGAGGCTTATAATCTATCATTCCAAACTTGCTCAAAATTCCAAAACTATATTTATGTCAAGTGATGAATATATAATTTAGTTTTTGAATCACTTCAATATCCAAATAGTAGTTAATATAACACACATTTGTAATTGAAAATCCTTTGATCAACTCTGATTTGAATTTTGTAGTGTATCTTTCATTATTTATTATGATGAGCATATCATCAACATACACCACTAGAAATAAAACTATTTCATAAATTATTTTGAAAAAAATAAATGTATATTCAAAACAAAAACATTTGAATTTTGTGTTTAATAGGTGATAAACATTTTTATCAAACCATGCTATTGGGGATCATTTCAAACTCTAAGGCAAATTTTCAAGTTTATAGGATTTTTTCCCTTAGTAGTTTATTAAAGAGCCTTTAGGTTGTGTTATGTACAACCTAAATATCAACATTATAAATTATAGTTTTGACATCCATTTGGTGAAATTTTCATCTTTTGTGTGCTATCGGAGCCAACATGGTTTGAATGGTAGTCTATTTTATTGTAGATGTAAATGTTTAATTGTAGTCAAATACTTTAATCATATAAAATCCATTTGTGAAAAACTTTGCTTTGTGATTGTCAAGTGATCCATATGATTTATAATTGTTGATAAACTTCCACTTGTTTGTAATAAGTTTACATATAATTGGAAGATCAACTAATTTCAAAACTCCATTATTGACCAATGCATCATACTCCTCATTTTATTTTTTCATGCATCTAGTCATGTAGCATTTTTTAATGAAGTCAGCTAAGATTCAAAAGTATATTTTTATTTTTATTCAATGGGTATTATAGGATAAGATCTTATATTTTACACTAAAATTCATCTATGAAATTATTTGATTGTGGTACAACTATGTGTTAACTTCTTGTGCCTATTTTTCCAACCTCATTAGGTATGACATCTTTCCTTATTTGTTTGGTACATTTTATAATACTTTTGTCTAACTAATTGAATCATGAGTACCTCAATTTATGAAGTTGAAGATTCTTAATATTTTGTCATTAGACCATACATTGACAAAGATTCACTTTCTTTTATAAGGGAAGTGGCTTTTTTAGCTAAAATAATTAGTAGATATTCAAGTGTTTCCTAGTTATAGGTTCCATATTTAATATTTTAAACCTCCATATCATCCTCATTGAAAACACAAAATTTCACATATTTTTTTAGTCAATTAAATTGTTTAGCAATGCTTGCATTGTCCTTTATTGTTTCACAAAAATATTACATCCCTTACAATGAGAATTTTTTTAGTTTTCTCAACAAATATCTTTTGAAGAATATGAATATCCCACAAGTGTGCATTTGGGACTCATGCATTCATTTTTTTTTCCTTTATCCTTTATTGCTAATATGTATGATCGAGATCTAAAAATATGAATATGTCTCACTAAAGGGAGATAACAACATTGAAATTCATATGGTGTCTTTATTTGTAGGGTTTTTAATGGTGATTCTTACAAAGTTATATTATTATTTGATTTAATTCTACTTAGAAGTGCATAGTCAACACTTTTAAAAATAACATTACTTGAATTAAATTCATGATAGTTCAATTAATCTATCCAACTAGTTCAATTTTTTTTGAGTTTAAGGAATTATGAGAATATGATTGATTATGTTCTTCATTAGATAGTTTTCACATACCTTCAGAGTGAACTTGTCACCATTATTAGTCTCAAGTGTTCAAAATTTATATTGTGAATAATTTTTAACCATGGTTCAAAACTTTTCATACATTTTAATTCCATCTAATATATTCTTTAGAAAATATATCAAAGTCATCATATTGTAGTGATAAATGAAAAACATTAAGTATTTTTAACCGCCATTGGAGGGGATTTATAGAGAACATAGATCAAAGTGAATAAAATACAACACCTTGTCAACATTCCATTCTAAATTTTGACATGGTTCTCTTTTGGTTTTTTGCCAATATGTAGGCTTCACAATTTTCAATGGTTTTGGGAAGAGTCAACAACCCTAATAAAACATTTTTTGCATCTTTTGGATGTTATAATAGAGTGTGTAAAAATTATAACATGTAATATTATAATAATATATGGCATTCATTCTTCTGTATAATGATAAAAATTTCATGGTATTGAGTACTGACCTTTGAGTTATTAAACACTTACTTCCTTGTATCAAATCAACATGATTGTGTTTTCATAATTTCTTGGGGCTTTCTCCTCTCCATCATCAATTCAAATTGTGTGGGATTTTTTCCTTCAAATTATCACAATAGGAAACAAGTTAATTTTCAACTAATAAAAATATAATACTTTATTAAGATTGATTTTTTGAAGTCTTGGTGACTTGAGATGGATTATAACCTTGTCTTAAGGTTGAAAACTTGTTTTATTTGCCAAAAATGTAGACCAAAAATATATTCACGAAAATCCTTGAATAAGTCCTTTTAGAAAGTCATGTGTTTTATGATACTAGTGTTTATAACCTAATAATTATTATAGGTTTAACTATCTAAGGTATTCATTTATTCATCATAAATGGAAAGCATGCATTCATAAGAGAACTTAGTTGAATCTATTTCTGAGTTTATAACCCTTTTTTTTCTCTTAAGATTCAATATCCTCCAATGATGTATTATGTAGTCATATAAAATGTTAAAATTAGTATCTTGAGTGTGTATTGTGACACCCAACCCATAAGTTTTTCTTTTATGCTCTCTTAACCCTTCTAAACACTATTTTGCTTATTCCCAATCATCCTAAGCAATCCAAATGGTCATTCCACCTCATCCAAAAATCATTTCCCAGGGCAATCTAATTCCCCTAGGTCCCACACCTATAGGATAGGAGAACCCTACTTGGACTATAGCACCTAACCCTAGGGTGTCATATTTTGATGCTCTTATCTAATTACATTTTGAGCTCTAATTATTATATCCTTCTAGTTCCTATCTCTCATCTTGTCATCCTATCATGAATACATTTGACCCATGATCAATAGATCTTTATACAAGCCCATTCAAAGTTCATTTAGAATGAGGTTGGTAAATATTGTAAAGCAAATAAGAATACAAGAAAAACCACTAAGGTAAATTTCCCTATTCTCTACATATAGGTATCCAATATAACTAAAATCATATCCAAATCCTCACACCAGTACCTATCTACCTCAAGCACACCCAGTTTATTATTTTTACATCTACATTACACTAGTGCACAAAGTACATTAAGTGGGATAACTACATATGGCTTGATCCCTCTTTAGAGTATTGGTATGTAGGTAGTGTGCCTATATAAGGGTTGTGGATACACGTTTAGTACATATTACACACACTAACCCACCTTATTTCTCAATTTTTAATAAAGAATAATGAAGTATAGGGTTTGAAGATTAAACCCTCTCTACAAGGATTTATATATTCTTTTAGCAATTGATATTTCACAAGTAGACTCATATAGTGACAATGAATAAAACCCAAAAAACATAAGTATTTGTGAGTAGTTTGGATAATAGTGGTAGAAGAGGATAATAATGTTGGACACCAGTTTTGATTAAACTAATAAAAGTGAACTTTAAGAAATCTTAACTAAACACCCTCACATACAAGATGATATGCCTAAAACACTACAAGAATATAAAAAAATAAACAATGATCAATCCTCTCAAACTATAGAGCAACTAGTTACAAATAACACTACGGGTGAAACTATGTGCCACCAACCTTTAGCAATCCAACCTTCCTTTGTGCCACCGCCAACTACAACTACCTCATATTTATCTCTTGATGTGGATAAAATTGTGTAAGAGATAAAATATATTCAATCTAAGGTGATACATATTGAGAAAGGTACTTCTATACCAACACATACTTTGGATTATTTTGATCTACTGCATACACCATTGGCACATGATATTGCTTCGACACCTTTGCCACCAAGTTTTATTCATATCAAGCTCACTCTATATGATGGAAAGGGTGATCTATAGACACATGTGAGATATTTTCATGTAGCATAATTGAACTATGTGCCAAAGAAATGGCTATTAACCAAGTTATTTCCATGGAGTCTAAAGGATTATGATTTCAGTATTTCAATAGTTTACTAAATCAGTCAATCAATTCATTTAATCCTTTAGCTAAAACTTTCCTAAATCATTTTATCATTAAAATTGGTGATAAGGTATCATATGCCCAAGTTTCACAATATAAAAAATATCAAATGAGCATCTCATATATTATGTTCTTCGATATAAAACTATCTTAGCTAAGATGACTAGCCCCATGGTTGATCAAGAGTTACAAGATCTCTTCAAACAGAGTCTTCTACTAGATTTGCATGAATAAATAATGTTTAAACGGTTATCTTCCTTCACTAAGTTATGTCATACACTAAAGGAAAGGGAATTCAAATTAATTTCAATCGGCAAACTCAAGTGCATAAGTATATTAGAAACAACAAACAAGAATAACAATAAAGTCCCATACAAAGTAAAGGTCGATGATAACAAAATTCAGAATCGACTTATAGTCAATATGTCTTTAAATCCCCCTCAACAAGTGGTTTTATCAGCACATCCTTGGTGAACATTTACCAATCTACCAATTTCTCTAGCCAGAGTTTTACATCAACTTTTGGAATGTAATATCATATCTCTACCTCTTATTTGGTAAGTTGATCCAACAAAGATTATTTCATGGGGATATGATCAAAATGCATTTTTAAACTTTCACAAGGCACCAGGCCATATGAAAAATAAATGCATCAGTTTGATACACAAGATACAAGACTTGATATATGGTAATCTTATTGATCTTAGCACTCTGATTGATCATCCATAAGCAATGTAAACACAAGATAAAGCTCTAAAATTTTTCTCAGATCATTTCCCATAGCATTCTAAAAAGGATGTGGGGACACATCAAGTTTTCACCATTCATATTATGTATATCTACCACTAGCTACATACAGGGCACCTTCAGTTAAGTCACATCCTTTAAGTAACATAATCAGTGTGTATAATTTTAGAGTTCTAACTAGACCTTTGATCTCCTTCTCAGAGTAGGAAATAGTTGAGGATGATTCAAATTATCATGCACTCTTTATCATATCTTACATTCATAATCATCCCATTCATAATGCTCTCATAGATAATGGATCTAGTGTGTACATGTGCACTATGACATTACTACAACATTTGGGATATTCAGAGTAGGATATTACCCCAATGGACACAATTGTCAATGAATTTAGTGGGCACATATAGAGTTAAATGGGTGAAATTATGTTTTTTACAAATGTTGGTCTAACATACATGGCCACAACATTTAATATAGTTCCATGTGCATAAGTCTTTGTTATGTTGTTTGGTTGACCCTAGATTTAGAAACTTCAAGCAATACCTTCTACATTTCATAGATGCATGAAATTAATTCATGCTAATTAGGTTGTTATATTTGGTCTAGTTTTGTATGAGTTAGCACTCACTTCAATGCCATCTACTACTTTGTAGTCACCAGTTTCAATTTATCCACTCATTATAGTTCTTCCTCTAGATCAAATTCAAACATAGTTAAGGCCTCCATTTCCAGCATATAGAGTTCATACACCTCCATAGTGTCTTCTTTTAGAGAATCCATAGCTTTAAAATTCTATATAGATTCTAGCTATAGTGTTCATACCTAGGAAACTATCATTGATGTCCCATACCTCTTAGCATAGAGAACATGTTTAGAGAGCTTCTCCTACCACTAAATGGGTCACTAAGATCTCCATAGTTGCATCCACTTATTAGAGTTATAGAACGACCCCACCATTGGTTTCTAATTCAAAAAATTGAAAGCATTTATAGCATACATAGCTTTAAGAGTTACAGTCTCAACCTTTGCATCATGCTTCATGATCATGCACGATCCCTCTCCTCGATATAGGGGACCATGTTATGGAGTCGCTCATGAGACTCATCAATTAGTATCACTTATTTTCAATTATTTTTATATATCCTATTTTCAATTATTTGTAAATAGTTTTTTTATGATTGCTTTTGCATAGCTTATTCTAAAAATCCAAAAAAATTCAAATATTCTAAAAAATCCAAAAATATTGAAATATTCCAAAAATCCAAAAACATTCAAATATTAAAAAAATCAAAAAAATTTAAATTATATGCATTATCCATGATTTAAATTTATACCACCATTTTAGACTTACATTTCAATATTCTATGCTACTATTTATCGATTTATCTATATTACCATGCTTCACGTGATCTTCTTTGAGTGTGTGTAGTGACTTTAAGTTCCTCGACTGCTTCACTCTATCCATTGAGGGGGCATGTTACTTCATAAATTTGAGACACATATTGATATATATACCCATTGGGGGAATCTTCTACATGACTACACAATATAAGTTATGTCAGTCCTATACCACACATTATATTTATCATGTTGATGTACATTACTTACTAGATTACACAAATTATTCTATTGACACTCAATAGTATATATCACTTGCATATTTCTTATCATATAAATAGTCTTGTAATACATGTATTTCATACATTCACTTCTTAATTTTATAAGTTAGATACAATTGTATTTCTATGATTTACATGCCTTCCTTTCTTGCTTTCCATAGCTAGATGTGATTGTATTTCTCAATTCCTTTTATATATCTTGTGTGTGCCTTAGGAAATTTTCCAATATCCTTTGTTTGTAATCTTATATGTGCCTATGGACCTTTTTCCAACTTTGACTTTTTCATTTGTATGTGTATGTGGCATTTGAACATGCCTTGTATGTTTACTTCCTTGTTTGAGTGGCATGTACCCATGTCCCTTATTTACTTGGTCCCTTGGCCACTTTTGTATGTTTCTTGCTTCTTGTCTTGCATTCTTATTTTCTTGTTTGCTTCTCAATTTTTTGCAATGCCATTATTCACATCATGCATTATCTTTCTTTCTTGGATGCCATGATGGACATTATGCTCCATCCCTCCTTAACAACTAACAACTAACTAGACTTCATGTTCTAGCTCACTATATTGTACATGTTATTACATTTTTACATCTATCTAAGCATACCCATGTTGATCTAACAATCTCCACTACAAAAAATGTTATATCTTTAGATATCTTGTAAATTATCATTGTTATATAATGTATTTTCATAGCATAACACACTTTTAAGGCTCTTTTTTCTAAGGCCACTCATTGTAGGGTCTTCATTCCTACCCTTAACAGAGGGGGAAACAAATAGGTGTTTTTTTCACAAATATCATAGCCTTTAATTAGTCAAAACTCATCTTTTAGAAAACCTAAAACAACAACCAAAGTTTAAAATAGGTAAAATAGACCAAATAGATAATGATAATTACATAAAAGTCTATATAATCAATATAATGTAAGAGCACCAAGTTTGTACTATAGTACCAAATAATACGGTGTGATATTTTGACACTCTTATCCAAACAAAAAAAAAGAGTACAAATTCCAATTTTAGATTAGGTAGTTGGTATAGCTTCAAGATCAAAATCCATGTTATATACACCAATTATTAGGGGAAAAGTGCATGCAACATTTGCTTTCTCTTATTTACCATTTATAGCATTACCTAGGCATTCTCAGTTGTTTCATGCCTTATTTTATTTGTAGGTGGTTTGCATCATTCTCAATTGGGTTCCACATAATTATATTACCCAATTTTTTAATGGCCTTTATACAATCCTAATTTCTACCTTTTTTGAGTGGCGAAGAGTGGCCTAGTTTCTAACACACATTTGGCTATCCATGCCACACTATTAGATTACAAAACATTCATGGGCTTCAAGATCTATCTCATATGACACAAATTCATACCATTATCATTTCATAGCTTCACTTTAAAGGTTAATTATGGATCCAAATGACTAGCTATCCCTTGTATTCTTCAGTCAACTACTCATAGCGATTAAACACATAATTCAATCATCAATTTACACATGCATAGTAACATCGATTCACTTGGTGGGTGATGATGGATCCAAAGGTTAAAACTTTGAATTATTGATCCACTCTAGGGGAATTAAACACTTATCTCCATTCATGATATTAATTTTGGTACATCACATACCCAACATCACTCAACATAGAACAAGTTTTTTATTGGTTCACGTACCTAGTGAGGTGTATTCATTCCTTTATATTCCTCTCTCTTTTATCCATCTTTGGTAAATTCTTATTTAAAATATAATGTATCTAGTAAGAACTAATCTACTGCTTATTTTCTCTTATAGATTTACAATTCACAATGTACTCTCTCTATACACACCCAACATCACATAACTTCATGAGATTCACCATTATAGTTAAGTTCAGGTACACTTGTTACTTTTCCTTTATCCTAGTATTTCACTTTGCTACATCACTAGAATAAAAGGGGGTAAATGTAGTCATATAAAATATCAAAATTGGTAGCTTGAGTGTGGCTTGTGATAACGAACCCATAGGTCTTTCTTGCATACTCTCATGACCCTTATAGACACCTTTTTACTTATTCCCAATCATCTTGATCTTTACAAATGACCATTATACCTCAGTCAGGTAGCATTTCCCAAGCCAATCCTATCCCCCCAAATCTTTCACCTATAGGATAGGACCACCCAACTTGGACTATAGCACTAGACCCTAGGGTGTCCTATTTTGGTTCTCATATCCAATTTAATTTTAAGCTACAACGGTTATTTACTTTTGGTTCCTATCCTTTATCTTGTTGGACTAACATGAATACATTTAACCCATGACCAATAGATCTCTATAAAATCCTATTCAAAGTTAATTTAGAAGGAGGTTGGAAAATATGACAAAGTAAGTAAGAATACAAGTAGAACTACTAAGGAAAATTTCCCTTTTCTCTATATACAGTCATCTAATATAGTTACAAAGATATCCAAATCCTCACACATGTCCCTAGCCACCTAAAGCACACATAATTTAGCATTTTTTCATATACATTAAACTAGTGCATAAAACACATTAAGTGGGAAAACTATATATGGCTTGATCCCTCTTCAAATTATTGGTATGTATGTAACGTGCCCACACAAGGGGTGTGGATAGATGTTCAGTGCATCTTACACATAATAAACCCCTTTGTTTTTCAATTTTTATCAAATGACAATCAAGTCTAGGGTTTAAATATTAAATCATCTCTACAAAGAGTTCTATAGACTTTCAACAATCAATATTTCATAGGCAAGATCACATATGGATAGAAAATAAAACATAGAAAACTTGGGTCTCTACAACAAGTTTAGATAATAGTGGTATAAGAGGACAATAGCATTGGACTCTAGGGTGTCCTATTTCAATGCTCTTGTACTTTCACAAAATTAAAGCTAGATCTTGATTTATGACACTGTTCCAATTTTTCATAACCAATATCAAACCATGTAATAGTAATTTCAATTTGTTTTAAGATAAGTCTTATTTTATCCATGTTTATTACTATTTATAGAAAGGTAAAAAAGTACAAATAAATTATACAAATCACTGGTTAAATTATTACAATATTATTTACTGATTTAGTCAACCTAGACCCTTAACTAGATTATGAATAAGACTCCAATATTCCCAAAATTGTTAAATCATATTACACTTATGGGTATCATTAATTTATTTTCTATCAAAATGTTTAAAATACAAGTGTTGTTTGTCATTCTAAATTTTTTATGCTAGATATTTTTTTTCTAGATTTTATACCTTGTCTATTACCTCTATATTTTACTTAGTTCTCAGAAGAATTACCCTTTTGATTGTCAGGACAAATGCTTTCCATAGTAGACTATTTATTTATTTATTAAGACTAATTATATTTCATCCATTTTCTCTATATTTTAATTAAATGTGAGAGTTTCCAATAGTTTTATTACATGAAATCACTCTAGGTAGGTTACATATAGACATAATATTTTCACACTTTATAAATTAATGATGTTTCCTCTCTTGCATGAACTCATAGAGTTTCAATATCTCTAAGTGCACACCTTAAAGGGTAAAATAGGAAAGGGGTTGGTAGACCCTTAGTTATTCATAGGATTTTATTCCCTATACCACCACTTGATATGTACAAAATCATCTCCTATAAACTTCCCTAAGTTTTGCCTACCCTATTTACACACTTCTCCAAGTAATTCACTACCTTAATTAGCCTTTACCTAAGCCAAGAACCCTTTTTGACATTTACTAAACAATGTCATGGTGGGATAACCCTTTAACCTAATTAATATTTTCATGTTACAAGTATATGTTAGCCTTGGCCAACCTAAACTAGGATCTAACTTATTTTTATCAATTAATGATACAAAGTCAAATTAAGTTTTCCATATCAGCTAAACTTCTATAAATGTTTAGAGTTAGATTCATATATATATACACATCCATTTTCATAATTTATAAATTATTAAAAGAATAATAATATTATATTGCACATCTATTTTTCCACCATTCTACTTAAGGAACATTACTTAGGGTTCTAATACTTATTTTGGAGATACAAATCTTATCTTGTGGATTAGTCTTTTGGATACATAGAGAAGTTGTGTAAATTAGGGATAATGTATCTTTATTATCCTTAAACAATACAAAAACCTCATTCAAATCACCTTTCCAAGGGAGAGATTGAGCTTCAGAGGGTTCATCTTCAAAGGTATGTATTCCTAACTTTGTTCCTCATTTGTTAAAGTAGATAGATTAGCATTTGTAATTCTATCCCATGCATTAGGATTTATTATACATTAGACTAAGTATATTTATTATATGTATATTTAATTTTTATGTTTATTTCCCCCAAATTGTGCCACAAGATTTGTTGAGCACTAGATTAAATTTTACTTTACTTTGCATGCACTTAGTGAATATGAAAACATAGGACCCAATTAGGGTTATTGCATATTATTGCTTCACTAAAGGATTTCGAATCCTTTCTAGTTTTATTATTGTGATAAAATACCCCTTATTTATTTATATAGGATCCATCTTGGTCTTGACCTTAAACGTATAAATATATCAACAAATGGAAGTATAAGTAGGATTTATCTTCTTCGAGTTAGGATTGATTAATAGGTCAAGTGCATTTCCCTTTCTATACATTTTTTTGAAATTCATGTGAATAAAACCATTGTAGATTGTATTTCACATATTAAATTTATCATTATATTATACATTTTGATTTTTTATTACTATATAAAACATATCGATACAATTCTAATAATATGTATGCAGGTTTACACACAGTCACTCCAAAATGACTCTATTCAATCTGTGTAGGTATTGTCAAAATATAGGGGATCAGATTGATCAACTTAACACATTTTTATTCTTCAATTACATGATTTCATACATATTAAATCCAGTAAAATATGTCCATAGTTTTTAATTTTTAGAATAATAGTTTGCAGACATAATCAAGTCACTCGACTCTATTCGCAAAATATTTAAATCATCACTTGAATAACACAACATAAAATTTGTAAAGTAAATATATTAAAAACCATAAAGGTTAATTCTTAAATTTTTAATTTTATTTTTTCATTTACATTATTATTTTTGTAAGTTTACAGTCTATAAAATTACAACCCTATATAAAAGTAGATTGACTAGTTTGACACAATTCTATAACCTGTGTCATATTTGGAAGACATAGTCAACATGTTTGATTTTTCTTATTTTGAATCTTCTTACATAGAATATAAATGAAATTATTGAATTTTTCTATATTTTTTGTATACATTGTCTCCTAAACTGACTCTATACTCTTAACAGTCAATGGAATTAATGTAATTTACTAGTAATTAGTTTACTTTCATTTCAGTTGTTTCCATACTTAGAGTAAAAAATATATATTAATTGGGTGGTTTTTTAATTTACCAATTTAATCACACTATTTTTATATTTTTCACACAATTCCAAATCAATTTACACTAAGAGAACATCAAACATTTTCATTTCCAAGGTCTACATACTTGGATTTCATCACTAAGGGAGAAGTTAACTTGGTTTTTTGGCCAAGTGTAAACATGTGGTTGATGGTATATATTATCAAAGCACCTGACACCTTTATTTATATATGATTATGAAGTGAGGGGGTAGGACCCAATACCAAACTAGTACCAACACCAATACATATCCCTTTTAGCCTAAACTACCTGAAACTATGCATAGATTGATTTCAAGTTCCTTCTTATAACCAACTCCACATCACATTAATTTCAAAATTTATTAAAAATTAAACACATTTAGGAATGACCAATTATTTAGAATTTATATTCTACTCTTCTACTTTCTTTTTGACCATTGTATTTTTTATTATATAACTTACACTAGTTAGTGTTAGATCAAGGTTTGTGTTCTGTGTTCTGATTATATGAATCACATTGATCTAATTGCTTGTGTGCTTCAATTTATTTTCTTGGATATTATATTTAAAAAAAAAATTATCTATTTTTATAACACTATCATCTCTGTTGACATAGTCTCTTATAGATTGTTATTCTTGTTACCTTTAGTACATAATCACCTTATATGACTGCATATTTTTTATCCTATTCAGTTTCCTATTTTGAATTATATAGTCAACTTGGTCATTTGTGTATCTTTTTCATCTATTTAATTTATCCATCTATAGTACATATTCCACCTATATGGCTGTGTATATTTGTAACATGTTTCAATGTTACCATTTATAGAACATAGTCGACTAGTTTGATTGTCTTTTATATATTGTTATGTGAACCTTTTCCATAGACTCTATCAAACTCATTGACTCTCTACTTATTGGATGATATTATTCAATGTTAGGATGAATATATCCCTATTTTCCATCCTTTATTTCTAATTTTAGATCCTACATTCAGACATTATGAAACCCATATCAGAATCTTCTCGGACAACATGAATCCATTTATATGCTATATGGGGTATTCTATTCTTCCTACCTTCCCTACCCAAGAGGGTCTTCACTCTTCTATCACCTTTTATCATCCTTCATATTTTGATTGTGGTATGGTTCAAATCACTTTAACATATGAGATTGGTGGATTAGATACATTCCATACTTATCAAGATAATTCTCACCTTCAGACATCTTACCATACTATTGGGGAAATTTACATAATCCTAAAAAATAACCCCATAGTACACCTTCTCAACACAAACAATTTACCATCTATTAATTCTTCCCCTAATACTAATTTGGGGAATCCTCCTAGCAATACTAGCCCACCAATTAATACAACAAAAATTCTTTCACAAATAGCGAAATAAATTAAAATTGCAAACAACTAACACCTCTCAAATGATTCAACTAAAACATCATTTGATAAACATGGATACTTAGCCTCCCATTCTTCTTCCCTAAATTTTTCATCCCTCCACCTCTTGAAGATGTTGTGGTAAATGTTATTCCCCAACCTATCATGTATAAGAAGATTCTTCAACACATTTAAAATGAGACTTTATCCCCTTTCATTATATCTATTTATATTGTTTATATATCTCCAACTATTAAATATGATGGGACTAAAGACCTTGCATTTTTTATGAAAGCATTTGATAATATTTATAAAGAATGGATCTAAACTAATACCTTTATGGCTACAAAAATTTATGCTAAATCCTTAAGCAATAATGTATTATGATTTTATAACCAATTTCCCGAACATTCTATATGACAACTTGAGGATTTTGTCAATGCTTTAGTTAAAGAATTATGACTTAATGATCTTCCCAGAAATTATCTTAGTCATTTCATCAATTCTAAGTAATCCCATATTTAATTAGAGCATGATAATATAAATGATGGAAATACTTGGCTCACAAATCTGATCACAACATGATTGATGACAACTTGTTAATTTTTTCCATAATGGCCTTAGTAGCATCCCTCCAATACAAGGTTTAAAATTTTACTCCCCAAACTTTAAAGGATGCTCTTGACCAATTTAAGCATAAATATATTCTGAAGAAATAGTTTGAACCTAAAACTAAAACCATCAAGGGATATTTGCAACATTCAACTAATACAATAAATGATAAACTTCTTCAACAAAAACCAAGAGTATTTAAAAGAGGAAATCCACAACCTTACCATATGCCATTAACCATGAAAAAAGTTTAACCACCATCTAAACCATTGATGTATCCTAATAATCCACCTAAATGTTCTGATCCTAACCAATTTTGTTGGTTTCATAGGTCATTCCCATGAAAAATGTCATGGGCTTAAAAAAAAATTGCTTCTTTTATAGTAGGATATTCATTCAATCAGGATACCATGATTCAAGTCCATCATCATGATCGTGTTAATGCTTCTCAAAATAAACAAGATTACAAATATTATTCCTTTAACAATCCAAAAACAATCTCTACATCCAACCCTCAACAATCAACCAAGGATATTTGTGCGATTGACACCGATTATGATCAACACTAAACCAATTCCCAATATATGAGTGTGGATAAGGTCAATTATTAACACAAACATGGTGACAAAGATCCAATAACCAAACAAAAAAACCATCTTTAGAAGAGAAAGGTCCTAAATATACCACTACCAATAACATACCTTATAAAACCAATGAGAAACATATTCCTCAATCTGAATCTCTAACTATTTCTCTTGCTACTAAACATATTTTACCTTCTAAACCTCGTATTGGTTCTTCCTCTTCGGAAATTCATTGGGAATTATCATAAGAACTTAACTCTATGCCTTGGAAATCTCCTCTCATGGATTTATTCTCACTTCTCCCTATCATCATAATTTCATAATGAGACAACTCTAATAAATTAAATAACAATCTTCCTTAGAAGAGGAATAACCTTCTCATGAGCATCAACCAATATAAGTTCATACCATTGAAAATATCCCCCCTTCTTGAAAACATTCCATATAATTCCTTGAATAAGACATGATCAATGATTAAATTCTATTTTATGATGGCGATCCACCTCTCTTTATCAAAATAGCCATTAATACCACCCTCATTCACAAAGTATTAGTAGATGAAGGGTCAAGAATTAATGTGACATATCTTTGGATCATTCAACAATTTTGACATAAAAAATATCATCTCAAGAAAATTTGTTTAACATGTCATGCATTTGAAAAGATCAATCAAAAGTCAATTTGTTGTATTTGCTTACATCTTACTATTGGACCTAAAAATTTACATATTAAGTTTATGGTTCTTGACTTACCATTATCATATAATATACTCATAGGATGCCCATGGACTCATTGTATGAGGGTTATTTCCTCCTTCAGAAGCTAATGTATCAATTTTACTCATAATGTAAAATGGTATAAATGTGAAGATGATCTTAACCCATTGAGTATTCAACATCCCAATCCTAAATCTCAGAATAAGATTCCAACTTTTCTATAAATTAATTGTGCACCTTTACCATAATTCATCAATATGAATTCAAACTTAGAGGTCACTCTTATCTATTATAATGACGATGATCCAAACAATTTATAAAACACATGCAATACTACCAAGTTACCTCATTCCATTTAGGAATGGCTTCTTCCTTCCTTTTTACCTTATGATCATACCATCCCTCTTATCGATGAGATCACCAATTTTCCTCCTCCATGTAATACACATGAAGAATCTTATTACAAAATATAATTCCACTTATAATTATTATGTAATGGCCAAGTTATCTTAATACCCTTTAATCATGTCATGTCATAAATTCAACGATTTAGAAATCTCACCTTCATAAGTTCCTTTTGAGACACATTCATGTACTATCTCTCCCACATATTATGATAATGACATTATGGACCAAGCTCAATCAAGAGACTTGGATTTTTGATACTATCATCAAACCTTAACTATAATACATGAGTTTAACCATGATGTTCATTCTATTTCCATGGATATTGAGTTAGAACATGAAGGTCATGTACCTCTAGTTAATTCTCCACTTCTTGATACTCTTTGGGTTGATGAAAAAATATTAGCTCTCACAAATTCATAATATTTATAAAATTATATACCTCATAGCATACCCATCATTATATTAGATCCCATCCCTACCAGTGATTATAAAGATATGCCTATTATCACTGTAATTGAATCTAATCAATCTTCTTCCATAGTTTCACATCCTTCCAAGATCACTCTTGATGCCAAGGCCACATAAATATGCTAAATACATTTTGAATATGATCACTTTGTTAAAAAATTTATTGATCTTAGTGTAGATGCAGAATATTATGGACAATTATCTATGTTACTCAGTGATGAAGACATACTTGAGTTCTTCCATGCCAGAGAACCTCAACTTCATTGATAGCATCATAAACTTGGTAATTTTAAGCAAAAGGCCCCTCATTCTAACAACTTCATTTCTAATATTGATCCTAAAACCAATATTATTTCTTCTCTTACAAATGCACCATATCATTTTCAAGATAGAAATGATATGCTTATTGAGTAAACAATGAGAATATAATATGGCACACCCTCATGTCCTTGCATATCATAATTTTTAAAGAACTCACATTGACCAAGGATGATAAATTTAGTCTATTTTATTATAAATTTAATGAGATGTTAAGTAGGTCATATGAGGACATGCTTGACATTGATCGTAATATCATTGTGAATAATGTAATCACATACCTTGATGCTGACTCCATTTGAAAAAAATAGTATAAATTTGCCCTTGAATCTTCCACCCTGTGCCATAAATAAATTATCAAACTATTATATGCTAATTTTAGTAAAATTGTGGACTATTCTAAATGTGTGTCAAACATTATCCCCATTTGCAAAAAACTTAACATGGTTATTCACATATATATTGACTTTCACAAGCTAAACCTCACTTTTACCAAGGATAATTCTCCATTAATTTAGATAGATTCCATCATATATTCCACTACTGGATATGAAATGTTGTCCCTCATGGATGGTGTTTCTATCTACAATCAAATTCATATCACCCCCAAAGACCAACATAAGATAACATTCACTATAGAATGAGGTACCTATTACTATGTTAAGATGCTCTTCAACATTATAAATGACTTAGCTTATTATCAATGGGATATAACTCACCATTTTTATGACCTTATATATAAGATTATGGAAACCTATATGGATGATATCATCACCAAATCTAAAAGTCAAAAAATCCATCTCTCTAATATAGCCATCATCTTTGATTGAATTATCACGTACAAAATTATAACCAACCTTTAAAAATGTGTTTTTGGCATTAAAATTAGTAAATTACTAGGGTTTTTAGTTAACATGCCTATTCTTTACTACATTTTATACATTCATACTTATCTTATTAAATTTGGGGCAATCTGACAGTCCATCCCTGAAATGATTCATCACATATATGCTATTAATTCCCTTCTTAATAAAATTAATTCATTAGAATGGACTGATCCTTATTAGAATGTGTTTGACAACATGAAATAATATTTTCTAAATCTGAATAGCCTTTGTCCACCTTCAAATTATTATCGTTTGATTTTATACACTTTTTCTACTCTCATCTTAGTTGGGGCAATACTTCGAAATGAAGATGATACTAAAAGAGAGTGTGGTATTTAATATATTAGGCAAGGCCTCATATATTACATTTTTTTTTACAAAAAATTACCTCACTATCTATTTATAAGCTAAAAATCTTCATCACTAGATGCTCTATGAAACAACCTATGTAATAGTTCATTCTGACCCACTTTGTCACTTTTTCTCTAAAGTTTTTTTTACTCTGAGATAAAATTAGAAAATGGATTGTTATTTTAATGGAATTTTACCTTCATATCATATCAAAAAAATTATCAAAGGCCAATTCATTCTCAAATAACTTGTAGTGGCACCTATTCCCACCACTAATCATCTTCAAGATAGTCTCCATGATAATAACATTCTTTATATTGAAGGTCTCAATAAAGATATCTATCTTAAAGATTAATTTTGTCACCAAATGTTCACTCTAGAGGAGATTGTTCAAGCCTGACCTATAATCTGGGTAACATTGGAATTCCTCAAGGCTTGTGGGTTGTCTATGGTAAAGGTAGACCTCTAGGTTTAAGGACTACCTCCCTAGATTGATCCTTAAGTTCTTATCACCTACACTAACTAATTACTTTGATGAAAAGGGGTTTAAGAAGACATGAAACTAAACTAATCTAAGGGGGTGATATCTATAAATATATCCAAAAGATTACCATACAAATGCACTAAGAGAGATGACTCACAATACTAGTGTTAGAGTCCTAGAATACTCTCACATTAGTATTTCAAACATGGAGGTGATATGAATGAAAAAAATCAAGGTCAATGAACTAGAGATCATTTTCAGATGCTAAGGATACTTGTACACTTTAAAATATTTCATTGGAATGTTAGAGTGGAAACAACTCGTATCAAACATGGAAGGATTGAGAGAAAGCAAGGATAGATGTCAATCACTTGACCTTTCACTATACATCACTTCACATACTTAGACACTTGATAGTTTGTGAACTCAAAACCAGATTTCATATCTTATTTAAAATTAAAATTAAAATATCAAATGAGGATGGATTTTCCATAATAGGTGTGGAATTAGAATATAAAAGCCAAAATGACTTGCATTTATAGAATGTGAGAAAAGAGAGAAGATAGTGGAGCTAAAGGGTCATAATGTAACATGTATAGCCATGAGGACTAGTTACATTATAGAATAATGAAGTGAATGATATATTTTTATAATGTATTCATGGATAAGTGTCCATTTGAAGCATCAAAATCTCCAAAATTGGTGTAGGCTCCTTTCATCTACCTTCCTAAAATTGTCTTCATGATTAGGCATCTTTTGACTACTAAAAACCAGATTAAGGATGTCAAAACATGTTAACTATCATAGGATGGTTAAAAACATGTCATAATAGTCATCATCTATGTCAATAATGGATAATCTTCTTTTGGATACTTTTTCTCACCCTCTATAGTCATCTATTAGCCCTCTTGGCCTCATTCTTCACATTTGTCACCCAAATGGCCTTCATTTTTTCAATAAAATAAATAGAGGAGTTGTTAGGAAACATTTATAAGATCAATTTACCTCACATTCCATTAATTATAACTTAGATGGTCCCAAAAATAGAATTCTCATTCTCTTACTTGGTAGTCACTCTCCATTTTCACTATTGGTCAAACACTTCTTGAGATGAATGAGTAAATAGAGGTGTTTCCATTCCTATCTACTATAATAAATGGACATGTAGAGTTATTGAAAGTCCCAATTGACCTCCCAAAATTATTCTCACTCTTTAAATCTCTTTTTCACCTGAAGAACACATGAAAACTTGTAAAAAATCCCTATTTTTACTATGTTTGTAGAAGTAAGGTACAAAACAAATTAATGAGAGGAAGAATAAGAGAGTTATACATAAGTATAAAAAACTTTCCTAAACAACCAACCCATTTTATTTTCATTCTCATCCATATCTTTTCAATCGGGTCTTTGACAAGCGCTCAAGAGGGTTTTATCATGTTTTAACTATTAGTATTTGTTCATAAAAACTAGACATTCAATATATGAAACAATTCCACTAAAATAAATTGTAGGACCTCCTTAAACTCTCCCAAATTTATTAGGTCACCATGAAAAAATCCCATACAAATGTGATCACTTGAAGTTAGCCTCTCAAACTTGAGAGTGCATTCTAAATAGGTCTAAGGTGAAATAGACAAAACTTGACTAAATCATGTGGTTTATTTACACATAATGGATCCAATTAACCTAATATATCTCATTTAAGTTCATAAAATAAGCTATAATGGTCATATGGTCCTAGGAAAGGAATTATACCCCTATAGGGCTTTTGCCTAATTCTAGGCTTAACAGGCTTGACTATGTTTCACATTTTGTAACCATCGCTAAGTGGTTTCTCAGGACTATGAATATTGATTCACACTTTTAAACCTTCAATTAAACTCATAAAACCTTTATTAAATTCTCAAATACTTCCCAACACACCCTCTTATTACCTTTCCACCAAGTCTACAGTCTAGACTATCTGGGAGTTCCCTCTATCTGAGATAGAATAAAGGGAATTTACACTAGTTTATTTTCCAAAATTAGAATATGGGAAGATAAAATAGGTTATGAAGACATTATACACCAAATATCAAGGTTGGATCACCTTTCTAGGGTCCTCAGACTCCACAAACTTCCAAATAGACTTGTATGACAAGACTGTGAAGGGTCTTGAGAACTTCCAAGGTTGTGATTGTAGGTTGATGTTCCTACCCATTTTCCTTGTCTTAAAATAATATGATATGGTCATCAAAAATATCAGAGTGTTCTCAGTCATCTTAATCAATCATAAACCCTAGCTACTCTTTCAATCTATTTCATCTATTTACTTAGGTTGGTTTGTAGACCATGCTGATTGTAAGTGTATTCCCCTTATGAAAATGAGGCTTCTATAAATGAAAGTGTGTATTTTATCCATGCCTTAGATAATTAGTGAAGTCTCTGAGTTCATTTCATATTTAATATTATTTACATCGTTTCTTATGGCTAAACCAACACCTAAACTACCTATTTTGATGTATTATCAGTGTATAATCAACTTTAGCTAACATTTTGAGAGAAAAAGAGACCCTTGTACGTGACAACCTATGTAAAAAAACTTTTCTATAACTCACTTAATTATCCCTTGGGTAACTAGTGTTATTATCACTTTCATGAACAACTATGACTATAGGGTTTGCTTCTTATATACACCATTATCAACAAACTATTAGTCAAAATGTAAGTGTTCTATTTGATGGATTATGTAATCTTCCTATTAGTGTTAATAGGGATTGATTACTATAATTTTATTTCTTTGTGTCATATTGAAGTTACTAAGACATTTTCCATATTTTTTGGATTCCTCTTAAGCCTAGATACCATATAGTCATTTCACTATAGGTCACTATCATTTTATAGGATCATTTAGGCTTCAATAATATTGTAGATTATTGAGAGTCTAAAGTTAAGGTTTGCTTAAAATGGAAACCTATTTACTTTATTAAATATTGACCAAACAAAACATTTTATGTTCTAATGCATTTCCCATATGCTTGGGTTACATGATGGAGGCACTTGAGTCTATCTAAACTTAATTAATTCAACTATGGAAGGATCAAATGTAAGTTAGAATCCTTGTTTCCTAAATATTAAGGTAATATGTCCCTAAAACAACTTTCTTAACTTGTGTACATGGGATTTCAGTTTCCCTTCCATATTGTGACTCTACCATTGTTACTATAACACTCTAAATGATCCTAGCCCTCAATGAAGGTATCAAATGAGTTCAAATGCCTTCATTTATCTCTTCTCAAATCTATGTTGGAGTTATAATTATACCACTAGTTGAAACCTATAGGTGTTACTATTTTATCTAAAGATAATGTGTGTTATATTGGTTATCCATACTAATTTCTAAATTTTATAGGGTCAAACTCATTTTTTCCATCTCATAATCCTTCTCACCATCTTAAAGACCTATTTGTATCATGAATAAGAATGCTTAGTGCTCAATGACTTGATTGTAGGTGATAGTTGTATGAGGGCTGACTGTGTGTAACTTTTAAACCTTACATCTGATAAGGAAACTCTTGAGATAAGTAATTTCATGAATGGAAATTGGTCATGATTATAATATGTTGAATTTAATCATTTCATCTTTGCTTTCAACTAGTATAGGAGAATAACTTTACAAAAAGTGAAAACATTGGTCTGTAACTTCAATGGCCCCCTCAACTAACAAACTAAGATACCCTTTCTCATCATTTAACCTCCACACATCAAATAAACTATATAAACCATAAGATAAGGGTAGAAACATTCCCTAAGAACACATGCCACACTTGGTTTATATGTACCAATCCAAACAGAAGAGAAAACTATAGGCCATGGGGATAAGCGAGTAGAAAATAGTCATAGACCTTCTTAGCAATGGTTCATATATCTTAAGAAACCAAAATTATAAAAATTTCATGGATTTGAATCATAAAAATAGTGGTATCATCCATTAGAGGCATTTTATCCAACTCACCTCCTTCTGTCTATAGTAGACTGAAATTGGTTGACCATTTTTGTATGTAAATGCAATAGAGAGATATAATGGTTTTATGCCTTTTTTAAGAAAGTAATATCTGATAAATCATGTAACTAATATTAGGATACATAAAGGGTCACCCTAAATCCTTCCACACATGCCAAATATTATGGACAAGCCATACAAATACCCTAAATCAAATGAAACTATCACTATTTCACTTATCTTTTTGTTCTAATATTGCACCTACATTTTTTTAGTTTATAAATATTTTATCTAACATATTATAACATTAAAAATCTTGAATATTCTTTTTTAACACTTGACATTCTCTAAAATTTTATATGTCCCATAAATGACCCCAAAAGTGGCCATAGAATGACATATGACTATATAAGACAAATATAACAAAGATAAAGCAAAATGTTGACCTTATTAAGACTATAAGACATATATAATACCTTGATATACCAATATATAAAGTTATCAACTACATGGAGTTGACCCAATTTGACTTGTGGTCAAATTATTCAACATTCTTGGCAATTTCCTAGGGGTGATAAACTAGCTATGCCAGAAACTAGTAGCCTACTCATATCCATTGGGATATGGAGTCACCTATGCACATATTAGACATTTAATTACCTCTAAAATCACAATAAAAAATATAAAATAGACACACAATATAACAAACTACAATAATCACACGTGTGTTCTTAAGAACACTTAGGGAAACACACACAACACAGTCAAAGCACACCTATCCTAATATTTACAAGACCTAAAACACTTGAAGTGAATTAAAATTCATCATTTTTCAACCAAGGTCAGTACCCATATCGTCAATATGACTCCAAGGAATCAAATCATCATGTGGAACATTTTTGTCAACAAACACTTGCTTATGTTGATGTTCAAATGACTTATCATCCTTAGGTCTTCTTTTGTCTGCAAGTCTACTACTTTGATCTCTCAAAGATGTTCCATTTTTTACTTCAAGGATCTTGTTTGAAATTTTATCTTGCTTAAGTTTTATAATATCCAATTGGAATTCCTAAAATTACAAATTAGTAGTGATCAAAGATGCTTCAACTTTACTTTTTTTAAGACATGATGCACTTGATCTATAGGACCATCAAACTTTCTCATTTTATGCTCCATCAAACACATAATTTTAGGCTGAGGTCTTGACTACTCCTCAAACACACAATTTTATGTCTTGACTTCACTAGACTCCTCAATCACTACAACCTATTTGGTAATAGCTAGACACTCAACCTCAAGCTTAATAAGACATTTTCCTTCATTCTTGTTAGGCTCATAAACAACCTCATTATCAAAAACACACTTCTTAGGAGGATAAGTAGACTTACTCAACTACTCAAAATCATGACTTATGGCATAAAACCTTGTCGATAGGTTATCTTCCTCTTGATGATTGTCATCTTCAAGGACTCTCCCATCAAGTGAAGGCATAAGGGTATGGTTTTTTCATCATATTTATCTATCATGATTTGAAAACTATCATCATCATACATATGAATGAATTAATTTCCCTCAACAATTTGTGGAAAAGAAATATCAATGCTTAGCTTAGAATGGTCATATGTTCCTTCATGGATGATTTATGTGCTAGGATTAGTTTGTTAAAACTAAGTGTATGCATCATATCCATAAGTATTTTCACCATAATCATCTAGAAACAAATCATATATGCCATCAAGCTTAGAATATTATCCACAATACACATTAGACTCCTCATAATCATTTATGACATAATTCAAATTGGAGCTTGCTTCTATATAGGGCTCAATAATAAATTCAGCTAGTGGTTGAGTTTTTATGGTTACCTTTTCTATATACCTTGTATTCAAGTCCAAGAATGACCAATTAACAGATAGGTATCATCTTATCTTGGATATGAAATTCATTGAGAGGAAGAGAGCAAAGTGAGAAGGCAATTTAACAACCACAATGTCTTGAAGTATAGGAAAGATAATGCAATCATGAAGGAAAACTTTCAACACTTTAACCAATCCTATTGACTTAGAATGTGTCCCGTAAATTTGAATCACCCCCTTACTATATGGTTCCTAATCTAGACCCAATTTATCAACAACAACCTTGGGCATCATTGAGGTACTAGCTCCACTATCCACTACATAGTTATGAATAAGTTTGTCTCCCATAATGATTGTGAGGTAGAAGGGAGGAGGCTTCTTAGAATTGGAAGAGGGCGCAACAATGTGATTATGAGGATTGGTGAGAGAAACATTACATTGATTTTATGGTTAATGGATAAGGTGTATTTCAGATAGTTGCTTTTGAAGGATATCTTTTGACTAGGCAAGTGAAGCATTTCCCAAAGAGGCATAAATGCCTTAGAACTCTTCAAGTATTCAACAATTTTTAGAGTATGATAAATTAAATTTTCTTATGTCTTTTATGGAAATAACTTTCCTTAAGACTGAGGTTTTATAAAACATTGAGTATCCCTTCCAACATTCTGATTTGAAGATGTAGAAGTTGTAGGTACTACCATGCTTATAGTCATAATTTGGTGCCTCGTACGAGGAATATTTGAATTTTTATGAAAACCATGAGTATCTCCCAAGTCATTCATATTTACTCTGAACATAGGTATCTTCATCTAATTTTTTTTCAAGATTCACCTTTTGGAACTACCACCCTTAATTTTATCGCACGATAAATTCACCTTCAATTGACAACTAATGAGTGACTACTCATTGAGAAACCAAATATTTATTTCCACATTTATTTACATCCATGAAATGTCCTATCTACCCTTCCTCTCCTTGCACCAAGTTAATATGCACCAATACATGGCTCTTGTGTTGTAGGTGGAAGTTAGATTGTATGCATTGGTAGGTGTATTAAAATTTGGTTATCCCTCACCTATACCTTGATGATAGTATTTAGGTGGGAACCTATTTCATTTTTGAATATATGGGTAGGGGTTTTGATGAACACCATACTATATATTTGGTTGCCTGGTTTGAGCCTCTAAGGCTTCATATCTTGCTTTCTAATAAATTGTCTCTTCCACCTTCTTAGGGGAAATTCTAGACTAAGATTTGCATTCGGAATTTTTGCAACACTTGGAGTATCAAAAAACATGTTTGGCATCAAAGTCACATAAAATTTTGAAGGCAAATTCCCATCTTGTAGTAGACCATTCTCAACTCTAATGGCAAGGTCATATGCTTAAATTAAGGTGTAACCAACCATGGACTAAAACATTATGGATATGTTAGCAAAAATAATGCTTAGATATGTATGAAACACAAAAAATTTAGTTTGTTTGATGGAAGGAGGCAACCTATGCCAAGTCCTTTGGAATCTCTTAATAAATCATGCATTGTATCTTTAGGACCCCTTTGAATCACATTGAGTTTATGAATAAGTTATGTGTAATCACTCTTGTGTTCAAAACTTCATGTTAATTTATCTCCAAAATCATCCCAATTTATGACACAACCTCCAAGTTATGTCCTATACTAGTCAAGTGCTTTCCCTATAAGGAACATGGCAAGGATTATAATGACAATATTGACCTTAGTGACATTGTGAAAATAACACAACTTTGAAATATCCCTACTATGCTCACTAGGAATGACATGACATTCACTATTGACTGTGGGAAATTTTTTTGTAGCATTACGGGGTATATCATCATATGTATTGAAATGAATAGGAATTATAGTGTGAAAGGCTAGGAAGGCATGTTGCCTAGACATGTTATCCTCAAATTCTTCACTTTCTTGATCTTCTTGGCTTGAAAATTACTCTTGTTCTTCAAAGGTCAAGATAGGTTAAGGATGTTTAACTTGAATGGGATGTTTAGACTGAGGGGGTGGGTTTAGGGGATTGAAAAATTTACAAAAAGATGACCTAGTAAGGACTATGAAGTATGAACATAATAACTAATAAAACAATTGTCTACAACTAGATATTACCTTGAATGGAGTCACCAAATACTGAGTAGAATAATATATGTAGTTGTGATGTTGTTAATACCAACATTCACCTAGATAAGATGACTTTAATATGATGATCACATCGAGCATGCCAAAACTTTTATCACTCGATCTTACACCCTAGAGGATTTTTTTCAAGACTACTCTAATATTTGGGCAACATAGGAATATTTATAAACCTATAGTTTGCCTATGGTAGAGCTAACCTTCTAAGTTTAAGGGCCACCTCCCTAGAATGATCCTTAAGTGCTTCTCAGCTACAATAACTGATTGATTAGATGAAAAGGGGTGTAATTAGAAATGAAACTAAGATACTCTAATGGGGTGATACACCAAAAATATATCCATAATATTACCATAAAAATTTACTAAGAGACAAGACACAACACTAGTCTCAAAGTCCTCAAATAATATAACATTAATATTTCAAACACGGAGGTGATATGAATGAAAATACTCAAGGTAAGTGATCTAAAGATCATTTATATACACTAAGGATACTTGTTCACTTGAATTTATAGTCATACACTTGAAAACACTTCATGTAACCTATTAGAGTGGAAACAACTTATATCAAACATGGAAGGATTGAGAGTTAGCAAGGATAAATATCAATCACTTGAATTTTCACTATACATAACTTCAAATACTTAGACAAGATAGTTTTTGAAATCAAAAATAGATTGTATATATTATTTAAAAATTAAAGTAAAATATAAAACTAGTAGGGATTCACCATTCTAGGTATAGAATTAAAATACAAAAGCCAAAATGGCTTGCATTTATAGAATATGAGAAAAGAGAGAAGGAAGTGGAGCTCAAAAGTCATAATGACACATGTCAAGGCATGAAAACTAGATAAATTTTAGAATAATTACGTAAAGGATATATTTTTGGAAGGTATTAATTTACAAGTATCCATCTAACGTATTCAATTTTCCAAATTTGGCATAGGGTCCCTTCAGCTACCTTCCTACAACTCTCTTCATGATTTAGAATATTTTTATTGATCAAAAACATATTAGGGAATGTTGACCCATGTGAACTATCTTATCAAGGTTAGAAACATGTCATAATAATCATCATATTTGTCCCTAACTCATAGCCTTCTTTTGGATCACCATTTACAATCATTTTTTAGGCCTCTTGGCCTCATTCCTCACATTTATCACACAAATGGCCTTCAATTTTTCAATTAAATCCAAGTGAGAGGTGTTAAGACACCTTTATAATACCCTTATACTTTCCATTCCTTCAATTAGACCTTAAAATCTAGTATTCTCTTTCTCTCACTTGGAAATCACTCTCCATTTTCACTATCTACCAAAGACTATTTGAGATGAATGAGTTAAAATAAGTTTTTCCATGCCTATATTATATTATAAATGGATATGGAGAATTATAAAAAGTCCTAATTGACCTCCCCAAATTATTCTCACTCTTCAAATCTCCTCGGCACCTACAAAACACATAAAAACCTATAAGAAACCCTATTTTCACCTTGTTCATACAAGTAGGGTACAAACAAATTTTATGGGAGGGAGTCTGAGAGATTCCTCCATAGGTCCAAAACACTTTCATAATTAACCAAACACTTTTGAATGAATTCTCATCCATCTCTTTCCAATCAGGTCTTTGATAAGGGTTTATGAGGGTTTTAACATGATTAAACTGTTAGCATTTGTTCATAAAATTAGATGTTCCATCTATGAAAAAATCCTCTAAAAGTAAGTGTAGGACCTCCTTAAAATCTCCACAAGTGCTTGGGTCACCATGCAACCAATCCATATAGATGTGATCTTTCAAAATTAGCCTTTAGAGTCAATATTACATTTTAAATAGGTTTGAGGTAAAATAAGCCAAATTTGACCAACCTATGTAGTCTATCTACAGAAAATGGATCTAATTAACCTCATATTTCTCCTTGAAGGTCATAAAATAGGTTTTAATGGTAATATGGTCATAGGAAAGGAATTAGACCCCTATAGGGCTTAGGTCTCCTAACTATGTTTCACATTTTATAACAACCTTTGAGTGGTTTCTTACGAATATGAGTGCTGATTTACAATTTTTCACCTCCAATTAAAATCATCACACCTTTATTCAATTCTCAAAGACTTGACAACACACGCCATTACTACCTTTTCATAAACTCTATAGTCTAGACTATCTGGAGTGACCTCTATTTGAAATAGAATAGAGGGAATATCCCTTATTTTATTTACCAAAATAGGACCATGGAAAGCTCAAATTTATCATGAAGAGATTATACACCAAATCTCTAGGTTGAATCACATTTCTAGTGTCCTCAAACACCAAAAACTTCAAAACAGACTTGTATGACAAGATTATGTAGGGTCTTGAGAACTTCTAACGTTGTGGTTGTATGTTGATGTTCCTAGCATGTTTCCTTATTTAAGCATCATGTGATATGGTAATAATCACTATGAGAGTGGTATAAATAATCTTCACTAATCATACACCATAGCTACTCTTCCAATCTATTTCATCTATTTGTTTAAGCTAGTATACAGACTGTGATGACTGTAGGTGTATTCCCCTTATGAAAATGAGGTTCCTATATATGAAATTGTGTGTTTTAACCATGAATCAGGTAATTATTTAATTATATAATCTATTTTCATAATTTATATTATTCATATCATTCTTTAGGGATAAGCCAACACCTAAACTACCTATTCCCATGTACTTTGAATCTACAATCAATTGTAGGTGACATTTTGAGAGCAAAAGAGACCCCCATAGGTGACAAATCTCATAAAAAAACTATGTTTTAATAAATTAAATTATCCCTTGGGTAAATATTTTTATTCTCACCTTCATGAACAACTATGCCTATAGGTTTTTCTTCTTATGTAAAATTGTCAACACACTATTAGTTAGACTGTAAGTGATTCATTTCAAGGATTATGGAATCTTCCTATAGGTGTTCATAAGGATTGATTACTATATTTTTCTCTCTTGGTATCATCTTGAAGTTACTAAGACATTTTTCATAGTTATTTTGATTCCTCTTAATCCTAGAGACCAAATATTCTTTTCACTATAGGTCAATATCATGTTATAGGATCATTTAGGCTTCAAAAATATTGTATATTATTGAGAGTCTTTAGTGAAGGTTTACTTAAAATGGAAACCTATTTACTTCATCCTATATTGACCAAACAACCAATTTTATGTTCTAAGTCATTGTCCCTATGCTTGGGTTACAATATGGAGACACTTGCACCTCTTTAAACTTAAATACATTCAACTATGGAAGGATAAAATGTAAGGTAGAATCCTTATTTCAAAAATATTAAGGTAACATGTCTGTAAAGCAACTTTCTCAACTTCAGGACATAGGATTTAAGTTTTCCTACCATATTATAAATATAGAATTATTACTATGACAATAAAATAAGTTTAAATGCCTTCATTCAACTCTGTTAAGACTTATGTTGGAGTTACAGTCAGACCAATGTTGGAAAACTATAGGTGTTATTGTATGATCTAAGAAAGTGTGTGTTAGATTGGCTCTCCAAACCAATTTATAATATTTTAACATGATCAAACTCATTTTTTCCATCTTATAATTCTTATGACCATCTTTAATACCTCTTTTTGTAATGAATATGACTACTCAGTGCTCAAGCAAACTTGATTGTAGGTGATAATTATATAAAAGTTGATTGTGTGTAAATTTTAAGCCTTGCCTATCATAATGAAAATATAGAGACAAGGAATTTCATGAAGGTAAAATTGTCACCATTATCATATGTTTAATTTAATCATTTCATATTTTATTTGAGCCACTACTAGAGAACAACTCTACAAGAAGTGAAAACATTGGTCTGCAACTTCAATGGCCCCCTCAACTAGAAAAGTTAGATATCCTTGCTCATAAATTCACCACCACACATGAAATAAAGGGTTTAAACCATGATACAATGTTGTTAAATTTACCTAGTAACATTTTACATACTTGGTTTATACAAATAATCCAAATAAAAGAGAAAACTATAGTCCATGGGGATGAGCAGATAGATTTTAGTCATAAACCTTCTTAACAATGGTTCATAGAGATCAAGAAACAAAAATTATGACTATTCCCATGGATTTGAAGTATGCAAGGATTTTTATGATAAAAAAAAATTAATTTGATCCAACTCACCTATTGTCTGTACCAAACTAAAATTGCTTGGCCATTTTTGCATGCAAAGGAGAGCAATGGAGACATAGAATGGTTTTATGCAATTTTTTAGCTACTCAAAGATGATCAATCATGGAATTGAGTTGAGGTGACCTAAAATATCACTCTTAATCCTTACACACATGCCAAATATTATGCACAAGCTGTATAATTACCTAAAACCACATTAAATTGTCACATTTTCACCGATCTTCTTCTTATGAAATTACACCTATATTTTTTTAGTTCTAAAATAGTTATTCTGACATATTTTGACATGGGGGACATTGAATATTACTTTATAACACTATCCCTTTTATGAAAACCATACAAGTCCCATAAATGACCCCAAAAGTGGCCTTATAATGACATATGAATAACTGAGATAAATATGACAAAGCTAAATCATAATATTGACCATATTAAGACCATGGGACATAGATATGACCTTAGTAGACCCCTATATCAAGTTGTTAACTATATGGAGTTGACCTAATTTAAATTTTGATCAAATTAGTTAACAATTAATTTCATAACTTCACTATTGATTTAGGAGAAAATAATCAATAATATACCTATGTCATTACTAAATACTATTAAATCCAAAGTAGTTATTGAATAGCTTCATAAAATCACTATCAATTTACATGAACACATGTATACCCTACACTTTGATGGCACCAAATGTCTCTAAAGATCTAGGGAAGTTTGTATCATAACTAATCCTCAAGGCAAAAGTAATCCCCTTGGCATTCAAGCTCACCTTTGATGTCACTAATAACATGAAAAAATATGAAGCATTAATCCTAGGCATAAAAATAACACTTGACTTATATATTCCATATCTGCATGCTTTGGGTGACTCCCAACTAAGCTATCATTAGCTTAAAAATTATTACCAATGTAAAAGTGAAAAATCTTGTCATTTATCATCAAATAGATACTACCCTCACCAAAATGTTTTCCTCTTTTACCATTGAACGCATTCCAAGGGATCATAATTCTATTGTTGACTATCTTACTTCTTCAACATCCTTATTTCATCCACATCAATTTATTATTAATTCCCAATTTATTATTCAAATAAGAAATCCCCATATTCTATTCAATCATAATATTCACTTATCTGACACATTGAGGTTGTCACCATTTGATAGATCCCATGGTATAATGACAATATAAAGGTAAAATTTAATACGGGTTATTATTAAATTGCTAAATAATAATTAAATGTTAAATTTATTTAATATGAAATTGGAATTTTATATTAAAATATTAAAAGGGAATTATTTAAAAAAAAAGAGAAAAAGAGAAAAACATTGAAATTAGAAAATATATATATATATATATATATATATATATATATATATATATATATATATATATATATATAAATTAAAAATTTATAAAAAAACAAGAAAAAAATTAAATTTCTTAAAATTATTAGAAAACAAAAACGTAAAAACAAAAGAAATCCATCTTTAAAATATAAGAGCCACACACTTTTTATTAATATGGAATGAGAAAAAAAATTATAAACGGGAAAGGAGCATAACCAAAAAGCAAGGGGAAGAGTAGGGATGTTACAACCCTGGCCAAGGGAGAGATTGAGGATCAGAGGGTTTGTCTTAACAAGTAAGTATTCCTAAATCTATTCCTCCTTTATTAAAATATATATATTATCATTTGTACATCTCTCCCATGCATTAAGATTTCCTATACATTGGCTTAAGTATAGATATTCTACACATGTTATGTTTATCACCCACACTTTGTTGCACAAGTTTTAGTGATCAGTAGATAATATTTTAATTTTACTTTGCATATACTTAGTGAATACGAAAACATAGGACCTAGCTAGGTATATTACATAGTGTTTCTTGACTAGAGGCTTTGCAACCCTATCTTGTGATATTATTGTGCTAAGAGACCCCTTATATATGTGTATGTATATATATATGTATGTATATATATATGTATGTATATATATATATATGTATGTATATATATATATATGTATGTATATATATATATATATGTATGTATATATATATATATATGTATGTATATATATATATATATATATATATGTTAAAGATAGATGTACGGAGATGTAATTGTTTCCAAAGGATGGGAAAAACCCACATTGTCCAATGAAATGTCTCTCCATCCTCAAGTGGTTCTAGGACATTTTGATAAATGGGGATGGGATTTTGTTGGCCATTTTGACCCACCATATCAATAAAATTAGTACTTATTTTTATGCATAGATTATGCCAACAAATGGGTAAAGGTTAAATATCTGCCATTTGGAAGAGAAGAGTTATTTGTTGATTTATTGTATTATAGAATTATGTAATGGTTTGGAGCACCAAGGGCCATAGTATCTGACCAAAGGCCTAATTTCATTTTTAATATGATCAAATCATTCATATATAACTAACAAATAAGCAACCAAAAGTTATCTCCATATCATCTACATGCCAATGGATAGGAGAGAGTTGGAGAACATTTTGACCAAGATAGTCTTCATCAACAAAAAGGATTGGGAGAAAAATACATGAATTACTATGGGATTACAATACTACATGGAAATCCACCACACTTTTCTCATCTTATGAAATTATGTTTGGAAATAGGACTTTATTACCATATAATTTTAACAACAAACTTTGATAATAAAACATAAGTGGGCATAGATATTTATGAAGTATAGAGGGAAAATTATTAAGATAAATGAATTAGATAAAATTATAATAGAATATTTTAAATAGAAAAAAATATTATAGCATTAGATAAAGTAGTGGTA